>JAPCYS010003948.1:0-21584 GCA_028641055.1 Alopecurus myosuroides | reverse complement strand
CTGTGTAACATCCCAAGTATGAAAAACAACCTTTAGAGTGTTTGCTCTTTGTTATTTTATGTTTTGCATCATGGCATCTTAAGTTTTGCATTTGTTTTCCTTTGTTTTCCTTTGTTTTCCCTTGTTTTTTCTATTTGAATTTCAAACCAAATTTCAAATCTTGTTTCATACTGGTTCTGTTACAAATTTTCAAATGAAAATTTCAAACCCAAACACCAATTTGTTTCCATTAAAGTTGGAAGATCAAACCATTAACTTGCTCAAGTTAATTATTCAATTAATTCAAAATTCATTCAAATTCAACTAAATTACAAACAGCAACACAATTTCAAATTTTTGAAAAACAAAAGTTTGCACTTTGGTGCTGTTACAAAAACTAACCTATAAAAAAATTTTCCTAAATTTTCTAACCCCTAAAACCCTTCCTTTTTCTCCCTTTTCCTTTTCAGCAAAAAGAACAAACAGAAAGAAAAAAAATAAAAATAAAACGCAGAGGGAGAGGCAGCAGGCCCAGGCCACCTACCCCAGGCCCAGCCCACGGCCTGCTACCCCTTCGTCCCCCGGTACGGCGTCCATCGCCGCTGCCCACGTCGGCAGTACGGCGGATGGGACGGCCAGGAGACGCTCTCCTCCTCCTTTTAAGCTCGAGCCCGAGCTCTCCCTCTGCCCTAATCTCTCCTCCCTCTCACCGCCGTCGTTTTCCCCTCCTTTCCATCTCTGCTCCTCTCTCTCTGTCACTGCACACCTGAACCCGAGCACCACCGCCACCTAGTTCCGGTGATCGCCGTCGACATGAACCTCCACCGCGCGGGATAAGCACGGGAACGAACTCCCCGTGCCGTCCGCTTCCACCTCGACACCGCCGTTGAGTCCGAGCGGGCCGGGAACGCCGCCGCCGTCCACCTCGCTGTCGCCGCCGTCGACGACCATCTCCTCCCGAGCACGAAATCCCTCCCGGTGAGCAGCACGATCCCCTCCATCTCTTCCCTCTGCATCCACGTCACGAGCACGCACCCACCACCGCATCGCACGCGAGCAGCAACCATGAGCAGCAGCAGCTCGCCGCCGGCGACCACCGCTTCCTCGTCGAGTTTCAGAAAGACTGAAACTTTCAGTTTCTAACACTAGCTGAAACTGAACCTTATCCTCCCGCGCGCATCCCCTCTGTCAGCAATCGATCTCCACCGTAGTGGTTGCATCCAACGGCGCGCAACGCCCGCGTCGCGGGTTCGATCCCCCCCCCCCACGCGCAGAATAAACCCCATTTTTGCGCATTTGCCACGCGGGCAGGCAGGGCCCACCTGCCATAGGCAGTGGGTGCCACGCCATCTTCCAGCCGCGCGCCAGCTGGGCACTGGCCCACTGCCAGTGACCCAGGGGTGGCCCTGTGCGCGTAGGAAAAGCCCCAGGGGCCTATTCTGAAGTTTATTTTCGCATCTAGGCCCTGTAATAAATCTGGAACTAATTAAATCACAGATTAGTCCCTGAATTTCAAATTGAAATAACTTTTGAATTTCAAATCCAAATAATATAAATAAAATATGTATTCTGAACCAAATTTAATTCTCTACCTGTTTAAATCATTTGTTTTTCTGTTTTGAACATTTCAAATGTTTTCAAATTTCAAATTCAAACAACTCATTTCAAATTTGGTTAAATTCATAACTAATTCAAATTTAATTTAAATGCCACCTATAAAATATGTTTTCTATGCCAAATTAAACCACCATTTCAAATATAAACTTTGTTTCATGTTTTGAATAATAAAAATTGGTTAAATAATTTAAACCTTGTTTAAATCAATTAAAATTGCTAAATTCATAACTTGGTCAAATTAATTTCCTTTTGAACATATAAAATATGTTTCCAAACCAGAAAATTATACTCTTTCCAAATATGAATTTTATTTAATGTTTTGAACAAATAAAATTCAAATAATATTAACACTTGATTTAAATTCATTTAAATCTTGTTTAAACTTGTTTAAGTCATAATTAATTCATCTTAATTCCTTTTTCAATAATTGAAACATGCATTCCACCTAAAATTTTGTGTTCTTTCCAAATATGAATTTTGTTATCTATTTTGAACAATTAAAATTGGTGAAAACAACAAATGCTTGTGTAACTCCTTTAAGAAGCAATTTTCATAACTTAATAAATAAAATTCCAAACTTGGTAAACTTCATTTCAAATTGAAGCTATTGTTGTTTTCTTTCTGTTTTACTCATCCATGCATCATGCTAATCCACTTACACATGATGATTAGTTGTAGCTCATTTAATTCAACCTTAATTCATGGGATTTTCTACATGCAACCCAAATTGCATATAGGCCCATTTAATTATGTTACCATGTCAACTAACTTATCTTTGATGCATCAATTAAATTGTCATGCATCATCCCATGTTTGTGCATTATGCCATGTTATTGATTGTTTGTCTCTCTGCGTTGTTTGTTTGCTTCTTCTCGAATAGACGACGACGCTGAGACAGACGAGGTTTACGACAGTACTTCTGAGGAGTTAGCCCAGTACCAGGCTACTGAGTTTGCAGGCAAGTATTCACTCACATGAACCATTGAGTCCTTTCCACACTGGATATCGATACTTTCCGTTGTCTATTCTGCTAGCCTTAAGATTCGTTGCTTGTGTTCGAGCCTATCACATGTTATCCTGTAACCCTGTTATAGCCTATCCTCCACACCTATAACCCTATTGCTTGTTGCCTGTGTCTTACTAGCATGCTTAGGGTTGTTAATGCTCGAGTTTGTTGTCCGTTACTTTCTGTTATCATATTTATTATGTTCTGGGGCTCGATGTTAAACAACAACCTGTTAATGTTTGAGGTAATGCTAATTTGATGATAAGGCACCGGCAGGAGGCCGGGTATGGTTTTGAGGCCTGCTAGTGTCGAACTCAGGAAAAGTTCTTGTCCTCTGGATCCATGTTGAGCGCGCTAACCGCATGTGGGAAGCGTGTATGGGCGCCCCCCGCAACTCTGATTCGATTCGCATCTCGTCCAAATCGCCACACTTAGTTCGGGCTTTCCATTTGATGCACTCATATGCAGGTACGAACCCGAGGCCAGGGTGGAAACTTTTGTAGTCGGCATTTAGGTCGGCGTGGTCTTCCAGTGCTATGAGGGTCCCCCTTTTCTTCGTGGGGGCTCGATTAGCCGCGCACGCACAGCACGTGGTTCTTTGGGCTTGATGCGAAGAAGAGTTGGGTTGTGTTGAGTGCCTCGCTTGGTGGAAGTGCATTTCCAATCTGGCGGGGTATTCTTACGTGTACGGCCAAATTGGTGCACCCCTGCAGGGTTAAATCTTCTCAAGAAGCCGTGTTGTCCGCGGTTATGGATGACTTGGTGATAGGGCTGGATAACAAGGATTAGACAACTTACATCTAACTAATGATAACTTGACTAGTAATAGTCTTATTGACACAATAACTTGAACCATCATTAATCCAACTGTGTGAGTTATCCTCGGATTGCTTCTTTGGATAAGGGGCGAGATCCAGGATGGGTTTGTTTGAGGTTAGTGGTAGTTGGTTACGATACGCTATCTTACCCCTCTCTTTTAGCCGGATGTTGTAGCGTGTTTCTGTAGTTGGTTAGAGCAGCTTGCTGCCGCACTTTTGTATCACCTATTCTTCCGTTGAACCCAAAGCATCTGTACTTGGTGTTGCCGGGTACACTTTGGTATCTTGTGAGTCTTGCTTGCCAGTACTTGTCTGTACTGACCCCTTTGGGGCTGTGGTTTCCGCAGACTACGTTTCCGAGGATCCCCATGGTGGCTACTACGTGGAGTATGACGAGGCTACTGACGAGTAGATAGCGGACCTGGGCAGGATCCGAGACATCGTGGATGGGCTCCGTCTTTTCGTTTCCGGCCTCTTAGGCCTATTTGGATCTTGTATGTACCCAGACATTTTGGATGCTTCCGCTGTGATGTAATGATGAATTGTTGGGACATGTGTCCTCTGGATGATTGTATTTGCTATCTCTGCTCTAGTGAGAGCTATTTGCAACTTATTTCAATCTTTTGTGTCTTAGAGATATGTTGTGATATCACTTGTTTAAATGCCGTTGACGTACCATGTGTGTATGATATGAAGTACGTCAATGGAAGTAGTCGGATTTCTATGGGATGGTTTACGCAGACGATGGATAGTAGGGAATGGTTGTCACACGTTTACGTGTTGGCCTGCTCATATTGAGATGCGGGTGCCGGTATGCCCCGTAAGCCATTTGCTCTACTGTTTAGCGGACTGTGAGTATCCTCTAGAAGTCCGGGTGCGACATTCTGGTGGTACTCATAGCCAACGTGGAAGTAATCCTCCTGAGGCAGAATTGTCGCCTCCTCCAACAAGGGCACAGGTTCCGCAGAATATCGAGACCAACGGCCTAAGAAATGAACATCTTCTTGAACGTTTGGCGCTGAATACTGAAAGCTGCGCTAAAGGTGTTACACTTGGGAATTTCCTTAAAGCTTAGCCTCCTTCCTTTGCTGACTTCAAGGAGCCTCTTGATGCTAAAGACTGGCTCCGTACAATAGAGCGCAAGTTTGTTGCTCTACATGTCCAAGATATTGACCGTGTGAACTTCGCCACCTACAAGCTAGAGGGTTCTGCTAGTGCTTGGTGGGAAGGTTTCTTTGTGTTGCAAGCGCCAGGACATGAGGTCAACTGGGCAGAGTTCCGTATTGAGTTCCGTGATGTTTATATTCCAAACGCAGTCATGGATATCAAATGGAAGGAATTCCTCGAGCTCACTCAGGGCAAGATCGACGTCGAACCTTACGGGCATGAATTCACCCGTTTGGCTCACTATGGTCCTCGTGATATCAGAAATGATGAGGACAAGCAGTAACTATTTCGAAAGGTCTAAACCCAACCCTCTATTGTGAGTTGCTTCCTTTCAACTTCAAGAATTTCCAGGAGTTGTATAATCTGGCTATTACCATTGAATATAGCAGAAAGGAGAGGGAGATTGCTGTAAAACGGGATGCCGATGATTCTCGTGCATTTCCTCTGGCTCCAAGAAGCGTCGTGTGTTTATACCATACAATGCTATTCCTAGACCTCCATTTGCACCCAGTCATGCGGGATACGTTCCTCGTGCACCTCCATCAGTTGCTAAACCACCTGGCTCCATATGTTTCAAATGTGGTCAGCCGGGTCATCTTTCTCGAGAGTGTCCTTAGAAGAAAATTGGTCGTGGAGTTCCTCCGCCCAAGAAGAATGTGAAGTCCACTAATGCTAGACGTGCTCTTCTGACTCAGGTCACTCTTGAGAAGGCTCAAGATGGTCCAAGCGTTTTACTAGGAACGCTTCGTGTCAATTAAATTTCAGCTCTAGCCTTGTTTTATTCCTTAGCCTCGCATACATTCATGTCAGACTGTTTCGCTAAACTGCATGGGATACCGCTGGAGAAGTTACCAAACCACTAACGGTCCACTCTCCCAGTTCTAATTGGCAAACTACTATGGTTAAGTCAGAACTCCTGGTCAATGTGGGATCTTCACCATTCCCTACAACCTTCATTGTCCTAAGTCAACTTACATAGATGTTATACTGGGCACGGATTGGCTCACAATGTATGAATCCTTACTTGCTTGTGCAGCCAAGTCCCTCACCTTGAAACATCTTTCGGGTGCCATCATCGATTATTGGTCAGAGTATTCTATTCCTCCATCAGCACACACACCACTCTCCCCCGAACTGCAGTGCTATCTCATGCAAGCTGACTATCCTCCTAAAATTCATGAGTTGCATGTAGTCAATGACTTTCCATATGTGTTTCCTGAAGAGTTACCTAGCATGCCACCAGATCGAAGTGTGGAATTTGTCATTGAACTGGTTCCCTGCATCGGTCCTATGTACAAAATACCTTTTATGGCCGGAGAAGAGTTGGCTGAATTGAAGCGACAAATAGAGGAGTTAGAAGAAAAATGTTTCATTCAACCTAGTACATCTTCTTGGGGTTGTCTGACCATCATTGTCAAGAAGCGGGATACAAATGTTCTGTGTTTGGTTGTTGATTATCGGCCGGTAAATGTAGTGACCATCAAAAATAAATATCTTCTTCCAGGAATCAATGACTTGTTTGATCAGTTAGCTGGTGCAACTGTCTTCTCCAAGATGGACGTGCGATCAGGATGCCATTAGATAAATATCATAAAAGAGGACATTCTTAAAACATCTTTTACTACTCGTTATGATCTTTATGAGTACACCATCATGTCCTTTGGCCTTACCAATGATCCAGCTACATTCATCCATCTTATGAACTCAATGTTCATGGAGTACCTTGATAAGTTCGTCGTGGTTTACATCGACGATATTCTGATCTACTCCAAAACCGAAAATGAACATGTCGAGTAATTTTATTTGGTATTGTCAAAACTTAGAGAGCATAAGTAATATGCCAAGTTCTCCAAATGTGAATTCTGATTGAAAGAGCTCTTATATCTTGGACACGTGGTGTCTGCTGAAGGTGTTGCCATCATTCCAGACACGGTTCAAACCATTCTGGACTAGGAAGCACCATCATCATTCAAGGAAGTTCGGAGTTTTATTGGGATGGCAGGCTATTAACATCGTTTCATCGAGAACTTCTCCCAGATTGCCAAACCTATGACTAAAATTTTGAAGAAGGGAAAAAGATTGAGTGGTCAGAAAAGGCTCAGGAAAGTTTCCAAACCCACAAAAACAAACTGACTACCGCTCACGTTCTTGTTCTTCCTGATACGATTGTAACATCCCAACTGTCGGGGGGTTACCCCCGAGTAGGGGTAAGTCAAGTGCTAAAGGCAAGGTCAGAAGAAGTGTTTGGCAGAGTAGCTAGCTACCCGGTGCTTGCTACCCGGCGGACAGCTATTCGGTCATACCTACCAATGGCCAGGAGGAAGAATCAAGGAAGTTATATTCTTCCGAGTAGAGGAAGTTGTCCGGGTAGAGGGAATAGATTCCTACTCGGACCAGAAGTCAATGGAGCCGTTCTGACACAGGATCCCGCGTATCATGTGTCAGTACAGCGTGCGG
Organism: Alopecurus myosuroides; assembly: GCA_028641055.1. Lineage (NCBI taxonomy): Eukaryota > Viridiplantae > Streptophyta > Magnoliopsida > Poales > Poaceae > Alopecurus > Alopecurus myosuroides. Next base: position 14,540 of record JAPCYS010003948.1, on the reverse strand, counting down.
TTCAACTTACGGCGTACGTGACTATCCGCACCACGGCGTGGCTACAGTGATGTAGGCGCCTGTCTAGTCCTGTCACTGACAGAGGTGACAGGACGGGGCTAGGGGCCCACCCTATCTCACTGACAAGGGTGGACAGGTCCCATCTCCGAACGGCGCAACGACTTACGGGGCGAGTGTCAGCGGACCCGGAGGCGTGCGCAGTTCTGCAGGGCTCCTGTCACATCCCGTTGTACTCTAAACTAGTTTTCTATTCGGCTGGGCACCAGTATATAAGGTGCCCTGCCTCCTCCTGTGAGAGGTTCGCTGCATACGTTTGGATCCTAGTCAAGGCAACACTCACAGAAAGAACTAGAGAGAAGAGTGGCTACTCGGCATAAGGCCTGATTGTACTGTGGCTACTCGGTAACACACATATAAAGAGAGAGGCAGGAGTAGGGGTGTTACCTCCACACGAGGGCCCTGAACCTGGGTAAGATCTTGGTGTTTGCGGTGTTTGTGATCCATCCCACGCGGCTACTCGCCGTGTGATCCCTCCCCGAGCACCTCCAGCGTCCATCGGCCCCAACTTTAGCCATCCCATGGCATCTGCCGTGATACCACCACGACAGTTGGCGCCCACCGTGGGGCAGACAACGGCGCTGGCTGGAGTCCATGTTCGGACGGGACCCATTTCTGCTACTGGGGAGCGCGTGGTCTGTGGCCTTGTCCACAGATTCGGCTCCTTCGACTTCGTCACCGACAACGCCGGAGATCTCGGCGGTAGGCCTCTGCCGGCAAGCGGCTCGGTGCTTCCTTTCGGCTCGCATCTCGTCTACGTCGCCACCGCCATCGTCCCAGGAGGTTCTGGTCGCAGACGATCCTCCTGCTGTGATCGCTGCCCGCGGAAGGCCGATTGGCCGTTCTGCGGACAGCGTGGAGGTAATGGTGGCTGGCCTGGCTGCCGATGCCGGAAAGGGCGCGGCTGCTGCCGCGGGCGTCATCGAGGATCTCTCTGGCTCGAGTGCTGGCGGGAAGACCCACAAGCCCTACGAGAAGGACTGCAACATCCCCCTCTCCACTACTCCGACGATACCGGCATCCGCCGTGCGGATGGGCATGCCGCCTCCTACCGAGCTTGAGCTCTTGACCATGAGGGCGCAGCTCGACCGGCAGTGCCAGGAGTTGCTCTTCGAGCAGCTGGAGATGGAAAAGGTTAGGCTCGAGCTTAGCCTAGATCAGAACGAGTACAACAAGGCCCACGGTTTTACTCCTGTTGCTAGGAAGTCTAGCAAAGTAGGCGCTACGCGTCGCAACTTAGGCGCCGAGATGGCGACAGTTGTAGGCTCCTAGCCAATCTGCCACCGCAAACACCTCCACCAGGCCTAGATACAGCACCCCCGCCAAAACCCTTAGAGCTGCAGAGGCTGCAGCCGCAGAGTTGCCAAACCTAGCTGGCGACGCGCGCGCTAGGCAGCAGGAGAGCCTCAATGAGCTGGTGCTAGAGGCCGCTAGGCAGAATGAAGAGTTCCGGAAAGCCAATCCGGGTGCTGGTGCTTCTAAGGTGGTGCATTCGTATGCGGTTAGATCTAACGATCAGGCCTCATCCCCGCATCCCAGTTGCGAGAGGGACCAGAGTGAACGCTCGGGAGAGGTAGAGAGATGCAGGTGTACGACCCGGTTCTTGCCGCGAAACAACGCGCTGTGCCGCGAGAATCCGGTCAGAAACACACTACTGCAGGAGCAGGCTATCAAGCCCATAAAGCTCAGAGTAGGGGACATAGCGGAGACAACGTGGGGCCTTCTCGGCGTCCTGCTGCTCAGCCTACTCGGTAGGGGACGCAGCAGCCTACTGCAGCACAGCCGCGTGCGGCTGCGCCAGCAACCAACCCTGTGGTGCAACCCGCTATCGTGCAGGAGAACAGATATGATGATGGCTACTCGGCGATGGGGCTAGCCGGTTATGCTGACCCCAGGAATATTGCTGATCGCCTTGGTGAGCGCATGCTGGAACCCATTGATGCGAGGTTCAAGCTGGACAGGATCAATCTGTCTGCGCAACTCGAGAGCAAGGGGCCGCCTGGCCCAAAGTGCTTTGGTGCTCGTATCATGAACGAGCCTTCCGTGAACCACTTCCAGCTGGCCCGGGGGACCAAGTGGTACAATGGCAGCACCAAGCCAGAAGACTGGTTGAGTGACTATGTCACAACCGTGCACATTGCAGGCGGGAACCGGAGATGGGCTGTGCGGTATGTTCCGCAAATGCTTGAGGGCCCAGCTCGGACGTGGCTCAACAACCTGCCCAAGGACAGTATCAATTGCTAGCTGGACTTCTCGGAGGCCTTCATCAGCAACTTCACAAGCACGTACAAGAGGCCGAATATGCTGCAGCAGTTGTCCGCTTGCAAGAAGCGGGAAGACGAGACCGACCGCAAGTACCTTACTCGGTGGAACACCTTGAGGAACACCTGTGAAGGTGTGAATGAGGCCCAGGCCATTACTTGGTTTGCGCAGGGCTGCAGGCATGCCAGCATGTTGTGGCAGAAGCTGCAGCGCGAGATGCCGAGTACACTCACGGAGACCATCAAGATTGCTGACATGTATGCACTAGGCGACCCAACTCAGCCTCTGATGGACTCCCCCGAGCCGAGAAGGAACTACAACAACAACAACAACAACAACAACAACAACAACAACAGCAAGGGCAATGATTTCCGCAACAAGCGCAGGGCGACCGGATTGATACTCGGTATGATCCCGAGGAGGTGAATGCTGTGACCGCGGCTGCTGGGAGTAGCCAGAGGCAAAAAACTGCTGGAGCCCAGTACGGGCAAAACCAGAATCAGGGCCAAGGCATCAAGAAACCATACAGTGCTTCCCAGCAGGGTAGCGGCAACTCGGGTCCTGCCCCAAACTTCATCTTCACGGAGATGAAGGATGGCCCATGCAGCTTCCACACTCGGCATCCTGCCAGGCCTGCCAATCACACTACTCGGCAATGCAGTTGGTGGGAACAGATCAAGAACGAGGGCTTGCCCCCTCCTCCTCCTCTGCCAGCTGCGAATGCCAATGTGCAGCCAGCTCGGGCACCCGCTCCTCGGCCTGCAGCTTTCCCGAGAAGGGAGAATGTCAACCAGGTGGCTTTAGGAGCCAACCGCTATTTCAACAACGACCGCTACCGCAACAACAACAACAAAAACAACTACTACACCCTCAACAACAACAGAAAGAACAACAACAACAACAACAACAACAACCAAGGTAACAACAACAACGGCAACAATGGTGGTGGAGACCGCAACCAGTACCAAGAGCACCACGAGAGCTACATGATCTTCGTCACCGAGCCAGTCGACAAGCAGTCGCAGCACAGGCGTGCGATGGAGATAAACGCCGTCATCCCGGTAGTGCCTAACTATCTGCGCTGGTGCGACCAGGAGGTGACTTGGTCCAAGGCTGATCACCCCAAGGTGATGCCCAACCCGGGTAGCTGTGCTCTGGTGCTGGATCCCACTTTTCTGGGACCCGAGAAGAATGTCCGTTTCAGCAAGGTGCTGATTGACAACGGCAGCATCATCAACATCTTGTATCTGTATACATTGAAGAAGCTCGCCTTGGCGAGAACATGCTGCTTCCTAGCAAGACCACGTTCCACGGAATTGTGTCGGGGGCATCTTGTGCTCCAATCGGCCGCATCTGGTTGGATGTCCTATTCGGCACCAGGGAAAACTGCCGCACCGAGTACGTCCGGTTTGAGGTGGTTGATCTTCAGAGCCCCTACCACGCCCTTCTCGGTAGGCCCGCACTCACCAAGTTCATGGCCTCTACCCATGCTGCCTATCTCAAGATGAAGATCCCTGGTCCTAATGGAGTGATCACCATCTCGGGTGACTACAAGAGGTCTTTGGAGTGGGCCTCTGCTGGTTCCGAGCTAGCGGAATCCATGGTCATTGCTTCCGAGAAGAAGAAGATGTACGAGGTGGTGGCGATGGCGCAAGCAGAGCAAGGTGGTGCGCCCGGCATGCCGAGTTCCCAGTACGGGACTTCATTCTAAGCGTCCCAGGAGACGAAGAAAGTCAAGGTTGACCCTGAGTTCCCAGACCGTGTTGCCATCATTGGCACCGGGTTGGGAGAGAAATAGGAAAGCGAGCTCATCCACTTCCTCCGTGAGAATCGGGACGTGTTCGCCTGGTCCAATGAGGATTTACCAGGTGTCCCGAGGGAGTTGGTTGAGCACTCGCTACATGTGCGGCATGATGCAAAGCCAGTGAAGCAGGCGATGCGCCGCTTTGGCGATGAGAGAAGGAAGGCCATTGGTGACCCGATCACCAAGTTGCTGATAAGCAACTTTATCATGGAGGTCTTGCATCCTGACTGGCTAGCCAACCCGGTGATGGTTGATAAGAAGAAGGAGGACCCCAAGGCAGATACTGCGTGGCGCATGTGCGTGGACTACACCGAACTGAACAAGGCCTGCCCCAAAGATCCTTTTCCGCTACCCCGCATCGATCAGGTGATCGATTCCACTGCTGGTTGTGAACTTTTGTCTTTAATAGATGCCTACTCTGGTTTTCATCAGATAGCTCTCAACCCTGCTGATCAAATAAAGACTGCCTTTATTACCCCGTACGGGGCTTATTGCTATCGTGTCATGTGCTTTGGGTTGCGGAATGCGGGGGCTACCTATCAGAGATGCATGCAGAAATGCTTGCATGATCAAATTGGCAAAAATGTGCAGGTGTACGTAGATGACATTGTCATCAAAACGAATAAAACACATACTCTGCTTAGTGACATTGAGGAAACATTTGCCAACTTGCGCAAGTACAAGATGAAGCTGAATCCGACTAAATGCACCTTTGGCGTCCCGGCTGGCAAGCTACTCGGCTTCTTGGTATCCAGTCGGGGCATTGAGGCCAATCCTTCTAAGATAAAAGCTATTGAGAGCATGTCTTTGCCGAGATCCCTGAAGGATGTGCAAAAGTTCACTAGTTGCTTGGCTTCTCTGAGCCGCTTCCTGGGCAGAATGGGCGAGAAGGCCTTGCCTCTGTATCAGCTGATGAAGAAAAATGACAAGTTTGTCTGGACACCGCAAGATGATGTGGCATTCAAGGAGCTGAAGGACATGCTGGGTAGCCCTCCAATCTTGGCTAGCCTGCTACCCAAAGAGCCAATGCTGCTATACATTGCTACGACTAACCGAGTGGTCAGTGTGGTGATTGTGGTGGAAAGAGAAGAAGAAGGCAAGACTGTGCAGCGGCCTGTATATTATCTCAGTGAGGTGTTGTCCAGCTCCAAGAAAAACTACCCGCATTACCAGAAGATGACCTACGGCGTGTACCTGGGCACTATTTCCAAGAGCATCCCATCACTGTGGTGAGTTCTCCTCCCATCTCGGATATCATGGGCAACAAGGAAGAAAGTGGCAGAGTAGCCAAGTGGGAAATAGAGCTGGCCGCGTACGCTCCTGCGTATGCGAGAAGAGAAGCCATCAAGTCTCAAATTCTTGCGGATTTACTGGTGGATTGGGCTGAGGTGCAGTATGAGCCTCCTACTCCGGTATCCAATTACTGGAAGATGCATTTTGATGGTTCCAAGGTGAAGGAAGGCTTGGGTGCTGGCGTGGTGCTCACGTCACCCAAGCGAGATCAACTCAAGTACGTGCTGCAAATCCACTTCAAGGCATCCAACAATGTAGCAGAGTACGAGGCTGTGGTACATGGCTTGAAGGTGGCCAAGGAGGTTGGCGTGCAGCGCATTATATGCTATGGCGACTCGGATCTCGTTGTGCAGCAAGTTTTGGGTACTTGGGATGCTCTGTATGCCAACATGGCTTCATATCGGTTCCTGGTGCAAACCATGACTGAATTCTTTGAAGGATGTGAGTTCCAACACATACACCGAGCAGAGAATGAGGCAGCTGATGAGCTGTCCAAGTTGGGGACTTCTCGGCAATACATCCCGGCTGGGGTTGCCTTGGAGCACTTGAGGAAGCCATCTATCAAGCCATCCCCCAACTCGGAATCAATCTTTGTTCCTTCTCTGCCTGGTGAAGAAGCTGTCCCAATGGAGATTGACTGGGAGGCTGCAAAAGAGAACTCGGGGACTGCCGTCTCCATCCCGGGGACTGGCGCCTGCAACCCGGGGACTGTCCCTTCTTACACGGGGACTACCCCTCCTAACTCGGGGACTGTCGCATTCATTGAGGGAGTTCTCGCTGCGTGCACGAGATCTCGGGGACTCGTTCCCGCCTCAGAAGAAGAAGAAGTGGTGGCTGATCCAATGGAAGTGGACGAACCAGTGTTTCCCATCCGGGAGACACCGAGTTGGGCTCTCCCCATATTATCCTTTCTAAAGGACGACACCTTGCCGAGTGATGAGGTTACCTCGAGGAAAATTCAGAGAAGATCCAAGGGCTATACAATCCTCAGAGATGTGCTGCATAGAAGAAGTCCTACTGGTGTGCTGCAGCGCTGTGTAGAGCCAGAAGAGGGGAGAAGAAATATTGGTGATCAATCGGAATGCATCACACTCTTCTCGGGCTCTGGTCAACAAGGCTTCTCGGCATGGCTTCTTTTGGCTTACTGCCCTGAAGTAAGCTGTAGATATTGTGAGAAAGTGCAATGGCTGCCAAAGATTTGCATGTAAGATTCATATGCCAGCTTCCGAGTTGAAGACCATTCCCATTACTTGGCCATTTGTTGTTTGGTGCTTGGATATGGTGGGTCCTTTCAAGCCGGCTAGAGGCAACATGACTCACATTCTGGTCATGGTGGACAACTTCACAAAGTGGATCGAGGTAAAGCCTATTCGGAAGTGTGATGGAGCCACTGCTGTGAGTTTCCTAAAGGATGTGATCCTGAGGTATGGCTACCCGCACAGCATTATCACGGATAATGGCACAAACTTTGCTGAAGGCAGGTTTGCGAGGTTCTGCAGAGATAAGCGCATTCGGCTAGATGTTGCGTCTGTTGCGCATCCCGCCTCCAATGGGCAAGTGGAAAGAGCAAATGGCATGGTGCTATCAGGCACAAAGCCAAGGCTGATTGAGCCGCTGTTGAAAACACCTGGGTGTTGGATAGACGAGTTGCCAACGGTGTTGTGGAGTCTAAGGACTACCCCTAACCGGTCAACCGGCTACACGCCATTCTTTCTGGTTTATGGAGCTGAGGCCGTGTTGCCCACTGACCTAGAGCATGACTCGCCCCGTGTAACGCTCTACACTGAGGCAGAGGCTAGAGAAGCTCGAGAAAATGACGTTGACCTGCTGGAAGAAGCAAGAGATCTAACTCTGTCATGTTCAGCTGTTTACCAGCAAAACTTGAGGCGTTATCACAGCCGGAAAGTGAACCCAAGGGTTTTCCGAGAAGGAGACATGGTGCTTAGGCTCGTACAGCGCACAGACGGGATGCACAAGCTATCTCCTCCGTGGGAAGGGCCGTTCATTGTGAGCAAGGCTCTACACAATGATGCCTATTACCTTGTTGACGCACAACCATCCCAAGAGAACAGGCCGGATAGAGCAGGAGAAGAATCCAAGCGCCCTTGGAATGTAGCTCTACTCTGCCGTTTTCATTCGTGAGCAAATTATGTAATCTGAAATTGAACTCGGGGACTGCCCTCGTCCAAACTGTTCCTTGTGTTTACTCTGCTTTACTTTATCTATTCGGTTGAACCACTTAGAATTTCAAAAGCATACAAAGTAGTGTGTTTAAACTCACCGGACACTCTGCGACTCTGCTGCTGTCCGCAACCCGGCTTCATGGCAAGCCAGAGAACAAGCCAAAGAGTAAATGAACACATGAAAAATTGCAAAGGATAGGAAGCGTGTGGCAACCGAGTAGAGTGTTTTTTGCTGTTTTTTCTTTCCGGCTAAGTGGTGGGCAGCGTTACTATGAATTTTCTAAGTGGCTAAGTATTTGAAACTCCTACTTTGAACTCTTGTGACTCGACTACCAACAAAGCAACAAGTTGCAGGTAAGAGCTGAGATAAAAAGGAAAGAGCGGATGAAAAATGCAACTCGGGGACTTGCATACTAACGCAACCCGGCATTGAGCCAGAATCGCTCAAATAACAAGTAGCAAACTTCAAACTGGGATAAAAAAGGAGTAGCAACAAAGACTTAAATGTTTGATACATTTGCACCCGGCATCCCGGGGATCTCATGAAAGTTTTAAGATAAAGTTTCAGGCAGCAGAATCGTGAGTAGTGGCGGTGTTGTCCGCAGCGGTCTTCTCGGAGTTGGTCTTCTCGGAGTCAGCCTCAGCATCAGCGTCCATGGCGGTGGCTTGCTCAGAGGTGGCAGTGGCCACCGAGATGGGGTCGGTGGCCGAAGTGGAAGCAGCGGACTTGGTGCGGAGTAGCGCTGCAGCGTCGAGTGCCGCGCCAGACGAAGAGCCCAACTCGGGAGCAGGTTGCTGGATCACCATCTCGGTGGTGATGTTGGCATCCTGGTCCTCGTCTTCCGGCTCCTCGTCACTATCTGCAGCAACCTTCCCCTTCCCCTTCCCGGTTTCCTCCTCTTCATCAACCTCGAAGGCACTCAAGCCCTCCGACTCGGTGTCCTCGTCTTCATCTTCATCTTCACCCTCGCTTTCTGCCTCGGTGTCAGGCTCGGTGGGGCCGTCGATGAAGAGGGAGGTGTACGCGTAGGAGGCGATCTCGTACGCTACTGCCTTGCGGCGAGTAATGCAGTCGGAGTCATCTGACCACTTGGAGCCTTGGCGCAACTCGAGAATGGTGTTGAGGTTGAGGTTCTCGTACCAGCTGCATATAAAGCGAAGCAGCAGATCGGCGCCTGCCCGAGCTGCGGACGCACGCCATTCAGCTTATCGGAGAGCGCGTGAAGAGTTTTGGGCGCAGATTCACGAGGCCAGAATAGATCGTGAAGCTTGAAGGTTGTGGACACCAGGCTGGAGCTAAAGCCCTTAAGCTGACGGAGATGCGACTTGATACTCGTGAGGTCGTCATCGATTGAAGATTTGGTGCTTATGGGCAATCCTTTCTCAGCTCGGACTTGCGCCTTAGCCAAAGCAGGCATGCTAGCCGCACAGAGATCAGGGAAGACGTCTGAGAGTGCTATCAGAAAGAATTAGATATGAAAGCAGAGAAGGGATGAAACCAAGCAGAAAGAGGAGAAGCAAACCAAGCCAAACAGAAGAAGAAGGGAACAGCTAAGCACAGAGAAGCACAGACTTACTGTTAAGATCAACGAGTAGCGCGTGCAGCTTGTTCTTCCAGGCCTCCTCATCGGCGATATGCCTATCCTCGACTTGGCGTGCGGTGCCAAGCTGGTGCATGAGATCCTCATTACACTTCTTCAGCACCTCGATTTCCGCCTCGAGGGCCCTCTCCTTGGCCTTGGCTACTGCCTTGACTTTGTCCTTCTCGGCGGCTTGGTCTATGGTGTCCTGGAGAGCAGACCTCAATTGGACTTGCAGTTGGTCGAACTCGGCGTCGCGTCGGTTCTTGAGCTCTGTTTCTTGGCTCTCCAGTTGCTGCTTCACCTCCGCGGGCTTCAAGCAATCAAGATGCTCCTCACGGAACTTCTTGTACTCTTCTATGGAAAAAAACAACACGGTGAGCAGAATAACCAAGAAAAAAAGGAGAAAACAAGATAGAAGACGGCAACTCACCTTCCAGCTCCTTGATCTTGCTCTCGGCGGAGGCGGTGAAGACGTGGCAGTGCTCGTGCTGCTCTTGCAATTCTTTGAACTTGTCTGCAGAGTAAACGGAGTTAGAGCAAAAAGCAAACGCGGGCGTAAACACAAAACGCATTAACCGAATAGCTAGAAGCTTACTCTCAATGTCAGAAATTTGGAGGGCACGGTCCAGCGCCGCCTTCTCCGTCAGAACATCGTCCTTGCGCTCGGCCTCAAGGGCCGCGATGCGTCTCCTCGCGATGCTGTGATTCCAGAGCAGCCGCCGGAACAGGTTCGTCCTCTTCAAGAGGCTATTCTGTGAACAAGAAGAAAAGAGTTAGAAAAAACTTGGAAGATTCGGCCCGAGAAAAACGGCAACTCGGTTGAGTGTCCGTCTACTTGGCCCGAATCTCGGGGACTGAGTGGTGGTTAAGGAGAGAAGAAGAACAGAGGAGAAAAGAAACCGCAACTCGGAACAAGCAAAAGAAACTTACAGCATATGTCTGCTCGATGTCCTCGGCTGCTTTGCGGAGGACGTACAGCTTGGCGGCCAGCGTGCTGGTGTCGGAGGCAATGGTCATTGGGTTGGCACCGAGATCGGCTTTGTTCCAATCAAGGCGGTAGTGGTCAAGTTCCTCGCCTAGCATGCTGCCATCCCACTGCTTGATGCCATGGGCAGCACTCTCCCAGACCTTGTCAATAAAGCCAACTCGGTCCACAACCTGCATCAGCCCTTCAGAGATGATATCATCCTCATCCGCTTCGCGCGAGTAGATCTCAATGGGCTTCTTGGCCTTCAGCTTGGAGTCCACTGCCTGGGCTGGTCCTCCCTTCAGAGCGGAGATCTTCTTCTCGCCCTTGGACAAGGAGATGCCGTATTGCTGGGATCCAGACAACACGTATTGGGGCCAGCGGGCTTGTCCACTTGACCCTGCGCTTGTGCCAGCAGATCCACCGGAAGCGCCGATGGTGAGTTGCGTGCTCTTCGCAGCTGGTTGTCCAGTCGACTTGGGCGGTGGCATCAGAGCAGTATCACGCGCAGCTTGGTGCGATGGATTCTTGCGGACGGGCGCTGCTTCAGTCTTCTCGGTTTTCTTAGCAGCAGCCTTTGATGCAGTCTTGGTTGTGGGAGGAGACGGCTGCAGAGATGCAGTCTTGGTCGCTTTCTTCTTTGGGGGAGGGCTTGGAGCAGTTGGTGGTGAGGCCTGCTGGGTAGGCGGCACAGGGGGCCGGCTACCATGCGCAGCGTCCGGCTGCGCCTGGCTCTGGAGCACGGGCTCCACCACCGTCTTCTCGACTCGCTGCTCGGCAGCGGGATCAGGTCTGGCCTCATCTTGTTCTTCTACCCGCGGCGTGGCCGCGGGGTCTTCGTGAGCTGCAGCGTGTTCTTCCTGCTGCTCGGTTTGGTCATCTTGTCGCTCAAGGGCGGCAAGGTCTTGGTGCTCGGCTTCGTGCTCAGTATTCCCCCCAGCTGGAGGAGAAGGAGGTGTCTCATCGTGGGCAGCATCCTGCGCGCTCTGGTCCGCGTAGGAGTGCTGCTCTAGGTTCTCGTCGTCTTGGTCACCCACGCTAGTGTTCTCGGCGCTGATGTCCTCTTGTTCTATCTTTACAGGAGAGGGCGCACGCGCCCTATCCTGCTGCAAGTTCTCGTCATCCTCCTCGGACAGATCGACGAGTTTTTCTATGTCGATGACGGACTTCCTCTTGGAGCTTGTGGGGGCTACGGCAGCGTCAGCATCCAGAGGGTCGCTGGAAGAAAAAAGAGGTTTGGAAATCAGAAAAGGGAAAAACAGAGAAAAGTGTAGCGAGAAGTGGAAGCGACTTGGTACTCAGATGAAGTTACTTACCCTTTGCGGGTGGGGAGTTGCCTTCTGGCAGTAGTGATCTTCTTCTTCTTCTCGGTCTTCTTAGACTTCTTGGCGGCAGGTTCTTGAGCACCGCTGCCCGCCCTCTTCAGAGTGCTGGGAGCAGCCACGGCCAGGGGGTCGACGTCCACGGGCTCCTCGTCCTCCTCATGCTCAGCATCCTCTGCAGAATAGACGAAGAGAAAGGAGAATTAGAGGCAGAGAAGGAAGTCAAGTTGGGTTGTGAGTAGGCAGAAAGGTGAACTTGGTCACCTTCGTCTTCCTCGGACCAGTCCCGGATAGACGCGTCGACTCGGTGCTTACCGGGTTGAGTGGCGTGCGGGATGCAGAGGGTATCCTGCGTGTCGGATGCCTGCTCGTCGTCCTCTTTTCGGTCAGCGTGCCAGTTGCTCTCGAAGACCTCAGAATCTTCTCTTCTCTGCCGGTCAATGTGCTGAGAAGACAAGCAAGATAACAGGGTGAGTTGAGATTTACTCGGAAAGACATGCAAACACAAAGCATATTTGTCTAAGTGTGTTTACTCGGAAAGACATGCAAACACAAAGCATATTTGTCTAAGTGTTCTTACTCGGAAAGACATGCAAACACAAAGCATATTTGTCTAAGTGTTTCTACTCGGAAGGGCATGCAAACACAAAGCATATAAAGCCTAACAGAGCATCTATGATGTGCTACTCGGTATCAGAATACTAAAGCAGAGTATAGAAGGCTAACCTGCTCAATACGCTTGGTGCGGCTGTATGGCACGAAGCCATACATCCAGGTGTCGGAGAGCGTAGTCTGCATAATTGACCTCGCCCAGGTAGCGACATCCTCCTTGGAGAGCTCGAAGGTGGTGGTCCTCGTGCAGTCGCAGGATCCACCCATATAGCACATCTTGTGCGAGCGGCGCTGAAGGGAGAGAACGCGGTGCGAGATCCAACAGGCGATTGGATCATCTTGGCGGAGTCCTTGCTCCCGCAACTCGCTCAGGCGCTGCTCGACCTGAACCACGTCCTCGATGGAGTCCCTTGGATGGTAACCCCAGTTCTGCTGGGTAGGCCGCGCGTTCCGGAACTTGGGTAACCCTATCCGGTTCTCGATGGGATTTCCTTTCTCTGTGGCTATGTTCTTCACGTAGAGGAAGGAGCGCTGCCATTTGCGCACAGATTCAAGGCCCTTGACCTTTGGGTGGCTCCCCGTGGAGCGCTGCAGCATCATGGCGCCGCCGGTCATGGTCATGGCGCGAGCAGTATCAGTCTTGCCCGGATTGGGAATGCTTTGTTTGCGGAAGAAAAAATAGCGTGCCCATGTGTGGATTGTCGGGTACACGCCAAGGAATGCTTCGCACACCACGGCGTGGGTGGAGAGCATGATCAAAGAGTTAGGAGGGAGGTGATGTGGCTGGAGGCCGAAATGCTCAAGAAATTTGGAGAAGAATTCCGAGATGGGGAGGCCGAAGCCGCGCTTGAAGTGCGCAAGAAAAACTACATACTCGTCCTCTTCGGGCGCGGGGACGATTTCGTTACCTTGATGTCGGCACTTCACGCCGGGAGGCACGCGGCGGGTGTTGACCAGCCATTGGCAGCCTTCCGCCGTGACCTCGGAGCCCTCCCATCCGGCGCGGGCGGCGGCGTCATCTTCTCCGCGGGAATCCATGGCGGCGGAGATGCAGATTGGAGGTATGGAGTGGAGGCACGAGTGAGAGATATGAATCAGGATCTGAGTTTCTAGGTCTTTCTCTCCGGCGGCGCGTGGAGCAGTGGCGCGGCAAGAGATTGCGGTGGCGGAGTGCTCGACAGCGGCGGAGAGATGAAGGGACAGGAGGCAAGAAGTGAGCAGGAAAGAGAAGAGGAAGGCATTGAGGGGGTATTTATCCCTCCCCTCGAGTTGCCGTTACAGGCGGAGTTAGTGGGATCAGTTATGCGCTGAGATCGTGCGGCGTGGGTTGCGCGCCGGTTAGAAACGCACACAGCGCAGATTGCGCGCGTAACTGGCGCAGTTAATCCCACGTCGTGATCGTGGGCTAATGTGTAGTTGAAGTGACTCAACAGGCTGGTGGGCCCTGGCCGCAGTTATGGGCGCGTGGCCTGCCGCCGCCCAGGCACCGAGGCGTCGGAGTGACAGGGGTGTGACACGTGCCCTGTTGCGACACGCAGAGGTGGATTCGCACCGTTTGAGGCGGGATGGTTGTTCGAGGATTTCGCTAAGTCTTTTTACTCTGCATCAGAGAAGAGAAATGGTGCTACTCGGAGAAGAAGAGATTCAAGCCAAGGATAAGGGCTACCCGGAGGTACTACTCGGCATCTTACAATTCGAAGACAAGATTTGTTCTTAAGCTGGAAGGGCCCAGTGAACAAGTTCGCAGGACTCTACCAGCTTCGGGGACTAATGTCGGGGGTTACCCCCGAGTAGGGGTAAGGCAAGTGCTAAAGGCAAGGTCAGAAGAAGTGTTTGGCAGAGTAGCTGGCTACCCGGTGCTTGCTACCCGGCGGACAGCTATTCGGTCGTACCTACCAATGGCTAGGAGGAAGAATCAAGGAAGTTATATTCTTCCGAGTAGAGGAAGTTGTCCGAGTAGAGGGAATGGATTCCTACTCGGACCAGAAGTCAATGGAGTCGTTCTGACACAGGATCCCGTATCCTGTGTCAGTACAGCGTGCGGTTCAACTTACGGAGTAGGTGACTATCCGTACCACGGCGTGGCTACAGTGATGTAGGCGCCTGTCTAGTCCTGTCACTGACAGAGGGGACAGGACGGGGCTAGGGGCCCACCCTATCTCACTAACAAGGGTGGACAGGTCCCATCTCCGAACGGCGCAATGACTTACGGGGCGAGTGTCAGCGGGAACCCGGAGGCGTGCGCGGTTCTGCAGGGCTCCTGTCACATCCCGTTGTACTCTAAACTAGTTTTCTATTCGGCTGGGCACCAGTATATAAGGTGCCCTGCCTCCTCCTATGAGAGGTTCGTTGCATACGTTTGGATCCTAGACAAGGCAACACTCACAGAAAAAACTAGAGAGAAGAGTGGCTACTCAGCTGAAGGCCTGATTGTACTATGGCTACTCGGTAACACAT
>JAPCYS010000320.1:0-21615 GCA_028641055.1 Alopecurus myosuroides | reverse complement strand
TAGGGCTGGAATTCGAGCCGAGCCGAGTCAGCTCGGCTCGACTCGCTCAAGCTCGGTCAAGTGACGAGTCGAGCTCGGATCGACTCGTTCAACAAACGAGTCCAAAATCAAAACTCGGCTCGGCTCGGTGAACTCGCGAGTAGCTCGCGAGCTACTCGTTTAACTTTTTTTTAATTTAGTAAAATTATAAAAGTCGACATTATATATTATATATATAATTATTTTTATTATTTGGGGCATGTATAATAAAATCATCACAATGATCGATGAAAATATGTCACCATAAAATAATTTGTAGTAAATAAACTACAATAATCAGTAAAAAAAATTCACATATATAAACATATCATTAGAAACTCTTTTTACCGAGTTAAACGAGCTAAACGAGTACTCGTAAACTCGGCTCGTTTAGCTTGAACTCGTTTACTGTCGAAAATGAAAACTCGACTCGGCTCGTTGGACAACGAGTTCGAGCCGAGCCGAGTCGAGTTGCGAGCTACTCGTTTAACTCGCGAGTTTTGAGTTTTAATTCCAGCCCTAAGAGTGGTCAATATATATTAATGAAACTAAGTAACTTAAATAGATGGTAATAAGAAAAATTGATGACTGACGTACATGAAGGTGGTTTAAATCTCTGCCCTTGGGACATGTCGTCTCACGAATGAACTCGCAAACGTAGTATCCACACAAGTGATTTCCGTCTCACTGTTCAAGCACTTTACGGGAACATGGTTTCAATCAAAATAATAATCAACCTGCCATGATAATGGTATCGACACTAGAATCAAGGAGATACGCGGATCTAAATAGTAGTACTTACTTACACAATATCAAATGTAACCTATGATTTTCATTCACCAGGAGCCTTTTTTGTGAACCTCTTCCAAACGCTGCCCGGGAAAGAAAAAAAATAAAAAAAGTTAGTAACTACTTGATATCCGAAAATGAAACAAAGTAGTCGACATATATCGTGCCATATATAAATAGTGAAATTAATAAAGATTGAAATTACCGCTGGATCATTTCCTGCATGTCCGCCCACATCGCTAGGGGTTTACGTTTTGGGTCCATTACCAGTACTTTTCCTTTATCAAATTGGTAGATTAGAATAATATAGTGGAAGCTGCGCACGCAGAACTCATCAATTATACATTGAACATCGAGTATTAAGAAAAACAGAATGTGTACAACACAGTAACACTAACTTGAAGTTGTAAGGAAATAATATTTCCCGTCGGTGTTGTTGAAACCTTATTGTCCTCAGAATGTTATCTTCTGTATCCTTGGCACATAGCTCAAGAGTCTTATGATTAACAAAATCGTGGGTCAATGAACCCAATATCATAGATTTGTCCTCTTTTGCATTCGAGTATCTTCATTATGCAATTATAATATAATGAGTGTACTATATATATATATATATATATATTATAATATATATATATATATATATATATATATATATGTATGTATGTATATCAAAATAGTCTGCTACCCTCCTGGCTAGCTGTGCACCCTAATCCAACCTTCAGATCGGCCCCATAGTACATTTTCCACCACCGATGCACTTGACGCCGTTCCGTCCACTTTTCCACACAACACCATGTACGGAGCGGAGGCAACCACCAGCACACCAATCCCGCAACCGCCCCCGTCCCCTGGGAGGCACCCTCGACCTCCCCCCTCGCGCGCCGTGGGATCCCCTGGCCTCCGCGGCACGCCGCCCTGGGAGGGATCCCCGACCTCCCCTCTGTCGTGCGCCGCCCCGGTGGGTCCCCCGACCTCCATCGCTCACCGCCCCAGGAGGGATTCCGACCTCCTACCACGCCCGGTGGATTCCGGGGCGACGACCAGCGTCGATTTCCCAGGCACGGTTGACTCCGGCGACCTCCGCATCCGTCGATCTCTTCCACGGCGAGCCGTCCTCTACCACATCCCCTACACGGCAACGGAGCCGGTGGAGCCCGTACTCCCCCGCATCCACGAGTCGACGGGGTACCTGGCGGAGGTTGAGACGGGCGCTGAGGAGATGGTCGTCCCCACGACCCAGACACCACGGTTGACTCCGGTCCCGTACTCCCCCGCATCCACAGGCTCCGGCCCTGTCTCCCGGATCAAATAGGGGCGCGCCCGCCAGCGCCGCCACCTACTCCTGTCCCGACGCCCGCCCTCCATCCCCTGCTCCTCCGCCTCCCTCACCCAACTACGGAGCGGCGCCCCGTCCTACATCGGCCTGGTGCACACACCCGGAGAAGGCGGTGGTCGTCAGGTCCACGGCGGAGCCGGTGGCGCCCGTACTTCCCCGCATCCACGCGCCGGAGGGGTACCTGACGGCCCCGTGCGACGAGCAGATGGCCCGCAGATGCCTACTGTGCTTGATTTTGACGAGATTCGGCCGTCACTGCGTGAAGAAATGCTTCCCTACCCTGCTTCCCTACTCGCGCGCCGCTCCCGAGCTTCCCCGTCGACGACCTTTGATCTCTGGCGGCCAATCATGGAGCTCGACCACCAGCTCAACTCCGGGCGGTGCCAAGCCAAGAGTTGGCCGCCGAGGGAGCAGCGAAGATGGCCTAAATAAGTGAACCCACGGCGCGGTCTCTTCCCCGTCATCGTCTGCGAGCCGGCTGAGTACTAGAGCAGGAGCAGCGGCCCGGCGCAGAGATTCTTGGCCCACCGGGGTCCTGGCGAAGGACGCTGACGGCCGGCACGCCCTTGGCTGCCAGCGGTGGGGATTCGGGAACGGGCCCGGGCCCGCGGCTGCCAGTGGTGGTTGATTTTCCATATTCGTTTGTACCACCGAACCACGCACGGACATGTAATGGAAGCTAACGGTTGCACGAATCTTAGAACGATATCGAACGGCTAAGGAGGCATGTGTAGCTAGCACCCGGGGTAGCAAATCCGCGTTGAGATATATATATATATATATATATATATATTTATATATATAGGAAAATGGTTCCATACCCCTGGGTGTACGTACTCCCACGTGCAAATATACCACATAAATGAATCGTTTATACCTCATTATTAGTTTTAATATACGTTATTGTTTAATACCAGATACCCCAAAATAAATTTTGTGAAAAAATTCATTGGATTGTACATATTTTATATTATTTGTACATATACTGCCTTTATGTACGTACAAATGGTATATTGAAAAAACGAGGACATTGGCGATATTTTTTTCATACAAATTGTATTGAGCTATTTTAGAATAATTAATAAGGTATATGAAAAATAATAAAGGGGTAAAATACCCTCGTACGTGTGGTATATTGAGTATGGGAGTATGTACACCCAGGAGTATATATATATATATATATAGGTAAATTAATATATATATATATATATATATATATAGAGAGAGAGAGAGAGAGGGGGGGGGACTCTATTCTACAGCATGGGTGTAGAATTAGTAATTCTACACCCGGTCGGTCCAGTGAGCCTGATGGGCGATCGGTTTCATGGAACCAGGATGCTGACTCGCAACACCACACGGCATTCATAATTTTCTCTTGATGTTTATGTCGACGGTTTATTTTAGGAAAACGCTGGAGAACGTCCGGGGGATCGTGTCGTTCCGTGCCCCCGGCCTCTAGGCTTGACACGCGTCCACTACGTGGACCATTCCACTACACGCAAAAAGTTATCCGTTCACCTTCCTTCTTCCACGGACGGGAGACGATAACTCCACACCGGCCCCTGCGCAAACTCCACACGCCACCACCGGTAACCACCCCCACGCGAGCCATGGAAACTGGCGGACCTCCACCAGACCACGCCGACCACGCCGCCGCACCGCCGGAGCGGCCGCGCGTACGCCGCTGTGCTGCTCATCCGATGTCGTCCCGTCGGAGCGGCTCCCCGCGCGCCGCCGTGCTGCTTCCATGGGACAAATGGACTATCCCTGAAGGCCGGCGAGATCACGCGAGTTCCCCCAGCACGTCGGGGAGGCCGAGCTCCACCCGGCCATGGAGGCGGACGCCGACGCTGCCCGTCGGCTATCTTGTGGAGGAGGACGACGATCTCCTCAAGCTCCGAAGACCTCCTCAAGCTCCGTGGCGCCGAAGACAACGACGACCTCCTCAAGTTCCGCGGCGCCGAAGACCTCCTCGAGCTCCGCCACGAAGACGATGCGCAACTCATCCGCGGCGCCGAAGACGGCGAGGCCGGAGCCACGACCGGGGCTGCTGGGGGGCGGGCGCCATGGCTGAAGGGCGGTCCGAAGGCGGCGGCGAGGAAGGAGCCCGGCGGGGGAACGACTCACTGCCTGCTTTTCTAGCGATGCCCCAGGGGGCCAGGGGGGATGGTGCTTCCACGGAGTTGGGGCGGCACATCTGCATGATGGAGATCTCACGGCGCAAATTTTTTTTGTACAAGTTTTTGCTCCAATAGGTTTTTTTTTTGCTTTTTTTGTACAAATTTTCTGCTACTATAACTCCGGCGAGGTCCATGTTTTTGCTCTAATAGCATAATTTATTTGCTACAATAAGTTTTTTTGTTTGCTTTTTTAGAATATTTTTTTTGCTACCGGCGAGCAAAAGTCCTCGGCGACGGCTCCGGCGAAATCGATGTTTTGCTACTGTAGCAAAAAAAAAAATTTGCTACAGTAACTCCGGCGAGGTCTCCGGCGAGGTCTGACCTTTTCCTGTCCTTTTTGGGGTGAAACGTTTTTTTTGCTACGGGAGCAAAAGCGGGACTTTTTTTTGCTACGGGAGCAAAAGCGGGACTTTTTTTTTGCTACGGGGTGCAAAAGCGGGATTTGGGAAAAAAAAGGGGACACGTGTAAGCAGGGGACCCTGGGATGAAATTTTTCTATCCCGGGGACGCCCAGTGCTGCCCTTTATTTTATCAATTAAGGTCGTGGCGTTTGGTAGCTAGCTCATTATCCAGCCACGACCGTTTTTCTGGAGCGCATCCGGCGGCGAGCAGTTTGCTAATTGGAATAGGGACGCGGCGGCGGCGAGAGGGTGCCCGTCCGGCGGCTAGAGGACGACGGCGGACGGACTCTGGGGACCGGTGGGTCAGCTCGTGGTGGTGGCGAGCCAAATCGGCGCCGTCACGGTTGTCCGGCCGAATGGTGGTGACGACGGGGTTGTGCTTGGCCACCGAATCGGCGGCAACGGCGGCGTGGTGAGCAGGCACTAGGTAGCGGCGGGTGGTCAGCCTTGTTCTCCCGTGCGGTCGGCTCCTGGCGGGTGCTCTCCCCAAGCGCCACGCCCAGGTAGACCATCTCCTACCCTCCTTGACGTTGTCGGTGGTCTTGGCGGTGATTGGCGCTGCCGTTGGTCTCGCCAGCCCGCAGTTTTGGCGGCGAGCGGCGGCAGGATTCAGTGGCTAGAGGGAGGCAGCTGCGGGTGGCCTCGGATGCGAGCGGTGCAGCGGGGGGGGGGGGGGGGGGGGGGGGGGGGGGTCTCGGGAGTGCGGCGGGTGGCCGGCGACGGTGTCGAGGCTTGCGTGCCATAGCAGCAGTAACCGTCAGAAAATGAGACGTTGCTAACTTGCTATGCTCATTAGGTTCAGCGTATATTGTTCGGTAATCTTATTTGCAAACCTTCAAAGAGGACTTACAAACCTGTCTATTAAGTTTCCTTCCGTAGAAAAAGATTTGATTCTTAATTTTTAACTAATTCCCGGTTTGTATCTCTGACGTGCAAGGAAGATCAAAGAGCTATCTCGTAATCACGGTCGTGGTAGCTGTGGGCAGCATCGGCATCGTGCCTAGCGGTGGGCAGCCTTAGCACTGATTTGGGTCCTTTCATGGCGGACAGACCACGCCGGTGGGCTTCGATAAAAGGTACGCTGGCCACTTGTTTCTTTCTAGTCGTTTCATTATTCAGAATAACATGTAGGATAAGATAATGTATGAACTGAAGCATGTTCAAAAAAATGCAATGGAAATTTCATAAATTTTATTTTCAAGCCGCTGCTCCAAATATTTATGCGATCAATTTATTATGGAGCACAAGACCAATCAAGGAACTGCTATTATTATTTTTATGGCGATCCAGTCTAACGGACAACATCTTCTGTGAAAACATTGCGCTGGTGCTTTCACTTCCAAGGGAAAGAATCTTAAGAATTTTGGAAGTACTTGATTAGAGTCAGAATAAATATAGTGTTTGATAAACTAGGTTTGAACTCACATGAATTTGCCAACCTTATGATTACAGGTTTTGCATATTTTGCTAGATTTGTGTTTATTTTAGAAGAAGCGGAGGCAATATCTCCTTGTTTAATAGCTCAAGAAGGCCTCAAGCTGGTCACAACAATTCAGTTTATCCATTGGTTTTGATCTGCATAGTCGCAAGGCAACAGAAGTTTCCATGCTCTGATTTGCAGCAAAGTTGTAGTGTCGTAATCATGTATGGCTGAAGACATAGCAAAAAAAATCAAGCAGTAAAGCTATGAAAGCATTTCCTCTTTAATACGCTTGTACAATATTATAGAACACATCTTTCAGTTTAGAAAAAACATCTCCTATCCACAACAAGTGAAATATGACATCTATTATCAAATAAGTGTTCCACCGATCCAGTCCATGACTTTCAGGTGCACTACAAGAAATGTGTTGATACATGACGTTCTCGCAACGACGATGGACGAAATCGTCATAAAGTTATGACGATTTTGTGCCATACCGTCGTTAGCTTCTAGAGGGGTTAAAAACGCTGAATTTTCATGACGATTTGGCCAAAAAACGTCGTGATTTTGTGAAGTGATATCGTCATGAACGATTATGGCCTTGTTTTTAACCGATAACGACGAATTTAAATCGTCATGACATTCTAAATGTGGATGCGTTGGTACGTTTGAACGGACACATCATCAACTCCGCCTACGTGGCATGTCTGTTGGATAGACAAATCATCAACTCCGCCTACGTGGCATGTCTATTGGATATTGGATAGACACATCATCAACTCCGTCCACGTGGCATGTCTTTTGGATAGACACATCATCAACTCCGCCCACGTGGCTTGTCTTTTGGATAGACACATCATCAACTCCGCCCACGTGGCTTGTCTTTTGGATAGACACATCATCAACTCTGGCATGACACGTGGGATAGGTAAATGGGACATACTGCCAATGACATGTGGGACAGAAAAGAGACTTGCCAGTCATGCATCCTGTGGATATTGGATAGACACATCATGTGGATATTGGATAGACACATCATCAACTCCGTCCACGTGGCATGTCTTTTGGATAGACACATCATCAAGTCCACCCACGTGGCTTGTCTTTTGGATAGGCACATCATCAACTCCGCCCACGTGGCTTGTCTTTTGGATAGACACATCATCAACTCTGGCATGACATGTGGGATAGGTAAATGGGACATACTGCCAATGACATGTGGGACCAGGAAAAGAGACTTGCCACGTCATGCATCCTGTGGAAAATGCCACAAAAATATGCTGGTTGGGGGTTCGAACCATGTACCTACTGGTACCGCGCGGCGTGAGCGGGCCACCGAACACCCCTTGTTAGCAGAACGTGTTCATTTCTTTTAATGCTTGTTTGCGCCATGCATTCTGTGGAAAAATGCCACAAAAATATGCTGGTTGGAGGGTTCGAACCATGTACCTACTGGTACCACGTGGCGTGAGCGAGCCACCAGGCCACCGAACAGCCCTTGTTAGCAGAACGTGTTCGCTTCTTTTAATGCTTGTTTGCGCCATGCATTTTGTGGAAAATTCCTCAAAAATGCGCTCGGTGGGGGTTCGAACCTTGCACCTATAGATACCGCGCGATCTCAGCAAGCCACAAGGCCACCGAACACATCTTGTTAGAGGAATGTGTTCGTTCCTTTTGTTTGATCGAACTCACTTTGGGCCAAAGCCCAACGAGACCACAAAACTAGAGGGAATTCAGCATGGGCCGAATTCGGCAGGGACACGAGCATTGGGTTGCTTGCGCGGGCGAGCTGGCGTCTGGGTTGGGCTGGGTCTTTTTTTTTTGTCTGTTTTCATTCTATGATTTGAATTTCACCTCATAATTGAACTTACCCAATTTTGAAAAAATTGAAAAATTATTTTTCGTAATTATAAACAATTTAAAACCATTTTTTAAACATAAAACAATCATTCCCATGATCATATATTTATTAAGACTTTAGGGGATTTTGAATAACGGTCTTGGAGTCAAAATGACGGGAACGATTATTCTTATCTGATTGTGAAATTTTGTGAAACTCTTGCTATATCTCTATTGAAATAGGTACTTGTGTACCTAAAAATGTTTTTTACAAAAAATCATGACCAAACTACGAGGCACCTGTAGTTCAATTTTGACCCGTTTCCAGCTGAATCGGTAGAAATTTGTCTTTTTCAAAAGAGGTGTATTTTAAGCTATCGGGAGGTTGTAATTTGGTTATTTGAACATGAAATATGGTATAGTAACTTCATAATTTTAGTTGGTTCTTTTTTGCGACATATTTTTGGTATGTGCTTCACAAAAAAACCCTGTTTTGACACTCCGAAAATGGAAAATGGTATTTTTATTAAAAGAGAAATAAAACTTTCTTCGACAAGATTGTTAGTTGTTCCATTATGCATGTTTGGGTAGAATATGGGCACATTTAAACAAACTATGCCATGAGTGTGGCCATAACATCCGTCATTTGGCCCGAAACCCAAGAATGTTCGGAGGAGATAGCTCATTTCTATGAACACCTTTTCAACCCAGTTGTCGTATTCCAAGTTTATTATTTTTGGTTTATACTAGGACATATATAATGACACCACGCGAAGGCCTTGCGTCATTTTGATTTTTTTTTTGAATTTTCTAGAATTTTCTATGTCCGTTTCAGGAAAAAGCCAAGACGGCGTGCATGACCGTTCATAGCTAGGGGTTGAATATTGAGAAAATATTGGTACATCTCTATTGAAATAGGTAGTTTTGTATCTAAAAATGATTTTTACAAAAAATCATGAGCAACATATGAGGCACCTGTAGTTCAAATTTGGCCCGGTTTTACCGGAATCGCCAGAAATTTGTCTTTTTCAAAAGAGGTGTATTTAGAGCTATTGAGAGGTATAAAATTTGTTATTTGTAGATAAAATATGACATAATATATTTAGAATTTTACTTTGTACAATTTTGTAACATATTTGTGGTAGGTGCTTCACAAAAAACCCCTTTTTTTACACTCCGAAGATGGAAAATGATGTTTTTATTCAATGAAAAATAAAACTTTCTTCGTGAACATTGTTAGTTGTTCCATTATGCATGCTTGTGTAGAATATGGGCACATTTCAACAAACTATGCCATGAGTGTGGCCATAACATCCGTCATTTGGCCCGAAACCCAAGAATGTTCGTACGAGATAGCTCATTTTTGTGAACATATTTTCAACTAAATTGTCTTATTCGAAGTTTATTATTTTTGGTGGATACTAGGACATATATAACAACACCACGCGAAGCTCTTGCATCGTTTCAAGTTTTTTTTGAATTTTCTGGAATTTTCAAAGCCGGTTTCAGAAAACGGTCATAACGGGGACATGACCGTTCCTACCTAGGTGTTGAATCTTGATGACCTCTTGGTACATCTCTATTGAAATAGTTAGTTTTTTATCTAAAAATGATTTTTACAAAAAATCATGAGCAACATATGAGGCACCTGTAGTTCAAATTTGGCCCGGTTTCATCGGAATCGGCAGAAATTTGTCTTTTTCAAAAGAGGTGTCTTTAGAGCTATTGAGAGGTATAAAATTTGTTATTTGTAGATCAAATATGACATAATATATTTAGAATTTTACTTTGTACAATTTTGTAACATATTTCTGGTAGGTGCTTCACAAAAAACCCTTTTTTTTACACTCCGAAGATGGAAAATGGTATTTTTATTCAACGAAAAATAAAACTTTCTTCGTGAACATTGTTAGTTGCACCAATATGCATCTTTCTGTGGAATATGGTCACATTTCAACAAACTATGCCATGGATGTGGCCAAAACATCCGTCATTTCGCCCGAAAGCCATGAATCTTCGTACGAGATAACTCATTTTTGTGAACACATTTTCCACCAAATTATCTTATTCGAAGTTTATTATTTTTTGGTGGATATTAGGACATATATAACAACACCACGCGAATATCTTGCATCTTTTCGAGTTTTTTTGAATTTTCTGGAATTTTCAAAGTCGGTTTCGGAAAACGGTCAGAACGGGGGACATGACCGTTCGTACCTAGGTGTTGAATATTGATGAACTATTGGTACATCTCTATTGAAATAGGTAGTTGTGTATCTAAAAATTATTTTTACAAAAAATCATGAGCAACATATGAGGCACCTGTAGTTCAAATTTGGCCCGGTTTCAACGGAATCGGCAGAAATTTGTCTTTTTCGAAAGAGGTGTATTTTAAGCTATTGAGAGGTAGTAAGTTTGTTATTTGTAGATAAAATATGACATAATATATTTAGAATTTTACTTTGTACAATTTTGTAACATATTTCTGGTAGGTGCTTCACAAAAAACCCTTTTTTTTACACTCCGAAGATGGAAAATGGTATTTTTATTCAACGAAAAATAAAACTTTCTTCGTGAACATTGTTAGTTGCACCAATATGCATCTTTGTGTGGAATATGGTCACATTTCAACAAACTATGCCATGGATGTGGCCAAACCATCCGTCATTTCACCCGAAAGCCATGAATCTTCGTACGAGATAGCTCATTTCTGTGAACACATTTTCCACCAAATTGTCGTATTCCAAGTTTATTATTTTTGGTGGATGCTAGGACATATATAACAACACCACGCGAAGATCTTGCATCGTTTCGAGTTTTTTGAATTTTCTGGAATTTTCAAAGCCGGTTTCCGGAAACGGTCAAAACGGGGGACATGGCCGTTCGTACCTAGGTGTTGAATCTTGATGAACTCTTGATGTATCTATGTTGAAATAGGTACTTGGGTACCTAAAAATGATTTTTGCAAAAATAAGAGAAAACTACGAGGCACCTGTAGTTCAAATTTGGCCCGGTTTCAGCGGAATCGTATGGAATTTGTCTTTTTCAAAAGAGGTGTATTTTGAGCTATGGAGAGGTATTAAGTTTGTTATTTGTAGATAAAATATGATATAATATATTTAGAATTTTACTTTGTACATTTTTGCAACATATTTTGTGTATGTGCTTCACAAAAAAAGCCAGTTCTCACACTCTGAAAATGGAAAATGGTATTTTTATTCAACGAAAAATAAAACTTTCTTCGTGAACATTGTTAGTTGTACCAATATGCATCTTTGTGTGTAATATGGTCACATTTAAAAAACTATGCCATGGATGTGGCCAAAACATCCATCATTTCACCCGAAAGCCATGAATCTTCGTACGAGATAGCTCATTTCTGTGAACACATTTTCCACCAAATTGTCGTATTACAAGTTTATTATTTTTGTTGGATACTAGGACATATATAACAACACCACGCGAAGATCTTGCATCGTTTCGAGTTTTTTTGAATTTTCTGGAATTTTCAAAGCCGGTTTCGGAAAACAGTCAAAACGGGGGACATGACCGTTAGTACCTAGGTGTTGAATATTGATGAACTCTTGGTGTATCTATGTTGAGATAGGTACTTGGGGACCTAAAAATCATTTTTGCAAAAAATAAAGAGAAAACTACGACGCACCTGTAGTTCAAATTTGGCCCGGTTTCAGCGGAATCGTATGAAATTTGTCTTTTTCAAAAGAGGTGTATTTTGAGCTATTGAGAGGTAGTAAGTTTGTTATTTGTAGATAAAATATGACATAATATATTTAGAATTTTACTTTGTACATTTTTGCAACATATTTTTTGTATGCGCTTCACAAGAAAAGCCAGTTTTGACACTCCGGAAATGGAAAATGGTATTTTTATTGAACGAAACATAAAAATTTCTTCCTGAACATTGTTAGTTGTACCAATATGCATCTTTGTATGGAATATGGTCATATTTAAACAAACTATACCATGGATGTGGCTAAAACATCCGTCATTTCGCCCAAAAGCCATGAATCTTCGTATGAGATATCTCATTTCTGTGAACACATTTTCCACCAAATTGTCGTATTCCAAGTTTATTATTTTTTGTGGATACTAGGACATATATAATAACACCACGCGAAGATCTTGCATCGTTTCAATTTTTTTTGAATTTTTTGGAATTTTCAAAACCGGTTTCGGAAAACGGTCAAAACGGGGGACATGACCGTTCGTACCTAGAGATTGAATATACAAAAGCGGAGGCAACGACACACGAAGCGGAGGCAACGACGCCGATGTAGGCGAGGAAGCAACTTATCTATGCGGGTTGTGGAGGTCGGACGATGCCGGAGAAAAACAGGAAGCTCAAACCTAGAGGGATAGCGGGGGCAGCGGACCGACGGCGGTGGCGGCTCGAGGAGGATGGGGCGGTGAGGCAGTCGCGGGAGAGCCGTCTACTTCCGGCGGCCATGACAGGCGGTCGGAATTAACCGTGCTTACGGGTGACAGTAAGCTAGGAGTCTCCAATACAAACCGAGCTTAAAGAGAGGTACCTCAAGAGGTGGGTCCTAATTGCAGTCACACTGGTTGGCCAAATGGAGAGAACGCGGGATCGAAAGTAGCGAGCGGGCACAATTTCATTTTTTCAGTTTAAGTTCCGCGGGCGGGCACACGCACAAGCACAACACCAAACCCTAGTCCTTTTCTCTCCCCTTCCCCGCCGCCACCACACAAAACCCGATCCAATCTTGCCTGTCCCCCCTTCTCCTCCTTCCTTCGTCCTCCCATCGCCGTCCCTCTCGTCCTCCCACCGTGGCGCCTCTGGTCTCCGCGCCTGCGCACCTCTCTCCGCGCCTGCGCACCTTTCTCCTTCTGCGCTCTTCCATCTCGATCCGATCAGAATCCCCGCGGAGACCGGGAGCAGCGGCACGGCAACTGAGATTCGCTCCTCCATCCCGATCCGATCAGAATCCCCGCGAGATTCAGCGATGGCGTCCGACTGCACCTTCCTGGAGATCCTCATCGCCATCCTCCTCCCGCCGCTCGGCGTCTGGCTCCGCTATGGCTGCTGCACCGTAAGCCATCCACTCCCCCTCTTCCTCCTCCCCCCGATCCTCCTGGACTCGCGGCGCGGCTAGTGGCAGAGTAGACCACCATCCGGGTAGATAAATTCGGCTAGCGGTTCCGCTCGTTGCCCCAGCTGCGACCTCCGGCCGTCCGGTCGCGCCACGACGTGCTGCGCGATTGCTCTCTCCCCATCTCGCGCGATAGTAGTATATACACTAGTACTGTATCTGTCAGACCTGATATCTGTCTCTCTTGTGTTCGGCTGGGCATGGACGGCTACCCCTTTTTTGTCTTTTTGTCTCTCTTTGTTCCGGAACAGAAATATGCATAGTACTATATCATGCTTGGAACTTGGAAGACGCTGTCATTTGTGTTGATTACTCTAGCTAGTTCGCGAGGATTTAAAATATTGTAGCCCCCCTAATGTCATATGGTTCTATTAATGCTTACCGGACCTAGTGTGTGGGGCCGGGTACCATGTTTGGATTCTTGCCACCATTAGTATACTGATACTGTGCTACCTACTGAATCATTTACATTCTACGCCATTCTTCAGTTATGGATGTAGTATGACTTAGGCTGGTGTCACGAGTTTATTTCCGTCAGAAGAAGTAGCTGCTCCGATGATCCGTTAGAGTAATCTGAATGTCTAAATTGGTTATATTGTCAGACCAGATTAGTGTGCAAGGATTAGAAAATGACTGTGCTTAGAAAATTGGATCAGAAAATGACTGTGCTTAGAAAATGCCAGGTCTGATTAGTGGATATATTTTGGTGCTAGTTAATTAGAAAATGACTGTGATTAGAAAATTGTTCATCTAGTCTTGTGTCATGAATTTCCTGAACTATTACTTGAGAATAACTATGTTTAGCACTTGTAGCTAGAGCTGAAGCAAGATCTGCTGATAGCCAATCGGCTTTGACATATCATGATATCAATATAAGTTGTCTCCATCTGTTACTATTGGTAGTGCTCTTCTTAGTACCATAACTGCTGTAAGTTCTTACTATTATTTAGTACCATAACTGCTGCTGTATCAAGATAAATTGCCTCCATTTATGTTGTGTTGGTTGTGTCAATTATTGTTGCATTGTGAGTTCTTTGATTCTCTACTTTATTTATCAAGTATGAATCCCAAATTTAGTATTTCACACTCCAAATTAGTAAACCTTGTTCTCTAGCAGTGCTACTGTGTTTATATATTGTCTTTGATTCTCTGATTGTTCAGTTTTTATCTAGTTATTCCATTGTTCTTAATTGTGTATTTACCATTTTGGGATTTTCTTTTGTGTACTTTGAGGATGAGCCTGATGGTGATGATGACATACAAGATCTTGCTGCTTGTCTTAGGAGGTTACATAGACGATGAGGACCACGGGGAGTGGTTTCTGTATATTGGAAGGTTTGCTAGCTTGACCCTTGTACTCTCTTGTCTGATCCTGGATACTTGTACTTATTATTTCTGTAAAATCATTTGTATGACAGTGGTGGAGGGATCTAAGCGGGAACAACGAACGAACAAGGAACAGTCTTCAGATCGGAAATTTGAAAGTTCTAATGCTGCTTTGCAGCCTTAGCTGCTTGAAGGGTTACCCAGTAAGGGTCGTAACGTATGTTCTTTTGCATGCTTGTTCCTCAAATATTAGCATTTGATAAGTAGATAATGTGGTACAATGCTGTTAGCTCTACACTGTTAATGGCGCTCCTTGTTATATTTGATTTATGTTTCATTGTTTGGTTGCAAATATGGATCTCATCAACTATTATGCTGATATTTTATCCTTCATATCCTCTTGTTTGTGAACTTATGCTTGACTGTATTATTCCCAAAAGATCTCACAAAGGAACCCATGACCACTCCCTGTGCCTAGAAGATCGTTTGAGGACAAGGCCTCTGTGTGGGAGAGAAGAAAGGGCAAGGGTGGCCGCACTCCACGGGCTGTTCAATTAAATAAAATTAGCATGGGGTTTTGGATTTGGTTCACTGCATGCATGCTTTCACAACTCAATGTCTGATTGCTTCCTGTCTTAATTCATACTATATGTTGCATTGCCACGGGCTGTTCAATTAAATAAAATTAGCATGGGGTTTTGGATTTGGTTCACTGCATGCATGCTTTCACAACTCAATGTCTGATTGCTTCCTGTCTTAATTCATACTATATGAGATTTCTTGAATAATATTTTCCTAGTACTTGTCTTGTTCGACAGAAAAATACTCTCGATTTTTGTCTGTCAAATAATTGGATCTGCATGCAATGGATGCATAGATATATGCCATTTTTTCTGATGATGGTATGGATTAGAACTTCTGTTTTGTTCTGTTGCTGAAACTGAATTGTTAGTGGTGTGATTTGTGTGCCTGTAACAATATCAAGCCGATTATAGGTTAAAGAATTTCAGCTTGCATAGTTTCTACAAGTTTGAACTTATTCGAGAGTATTCTTGTTTCAGTCTGTCAAAAGAGCTGGAATACTGGAGTTGAGGAGCTGGCATGGTACACCAGGTAAGTGCTAGAAAAATCCCATCCATCTTGGTCTAGTTCAGTTTCCTGCGATGTACATAGTGGTAAGGCATGAATTGTGAGAACTTAAACCTGTTCTGTTGGTTGTTGTGTTTTTACTGGCCGATCTTCGGGTCTGTATATGTATAATAGCTACTTTTTCATTATGTTAGGCCTTGTTAAATAACTATCTCTATCTCTTGAGACTAGCTATTAGTTGATTTATATGTGCTTTCCTATACTCTTAATATAATCTTTCGTGTCTTAATTAGTGAATGATCTTAGGATCTATATGAGTACTTGTCAGAAATGATCATATTAGGGAACCACCTTATCTTGCTTATGTTCTTAGTTCAAGTGTCTTGATCCGTTGAAATCCATCATTGGCTTGATTGATACATGTGTCATATGAATCCTCTGTTGTGATTAGGATTGCTTGCTGGTTGGTTGACATTGTCTAAATAATGTGTCTGTTCCCTCTCATTTACAGGAGTTCTAGGCTGAAGAAATTCATGCTATGGAAGGAGCAACATGTTGAAGAAGTTTGAAGAAACCTGTTGCTTGATACATGTGTCATATTCTGTCGTTGTATTGATTAGTCACTTTTAGAGCTTGTTATACCGTGTTCGCCATTCCAACTCTGTATTATATGATGTAATTGACTGATTCTAGTTATTGATTGAGAACTCATACGTGGACAAAAAGAAGTGCTGGAAAAAATGTATATGTGTTATTATTCTGTACCTCTACGGCCATGGTCTGGCCCAAACAAAGCCCTATCTGGAAGATATGGCCGAATGATATTTGTCCCCCTATTCGGCTGAATAAAATAGAAATCTTTCATTAAAATGGCCAAGGCCCGAAAGTTCACCGGAAAGGGATGTGAACAGATAAGGCCCAAAAATATGACCAGAAAGGCCACGTACCAGAAAAGAAAAAATGCTAGAATTGTTGGGCCTAGCCCATGCAGATCACTCAAATGGATTGGGCTGGTTTCGATCCACGACGATTTCATTTCGTCATGATTTTGCCACGTAGGACTGGCCACGTCGGAGCTGATGTGGCCTGGCCGGACCGCGCATGACGATTTTGAATCGTCGTAATATTACGACGGTCTAAAATCGTCGTAGACGTTCATGACGATTTGTACAAAATCGTCGTTGTGGTTAATTTCTGACGCTCGGTTTTCAACGATTTGTTTTTCGTCATTGGATCGTCATGAACGAACTATAGTGACGATTTAGTGACGAAAATAGAGCGTCATGTATCAGCATATTTCTTGTAGTGGTGCATCTATATGTAGTATGTATTTGGTTAATGCTTCTCGGTTAAATGTTTGGTGAGTTGATTATATATACTTGAGGGATTATCCTGAATATGAATTTTGGTGCATAGGAGCTAACTAGCTTGGAAACCTGTTGAGATCATTGCGTGAAAACAAAAATGTATTTTCTCTTGTAGAGGTCATCTCACCTTCGTGATGATTCAGTTTTTGCAACAGGAGATTCATTGGTTGGAAATTATGACCAGTTTCTTGATTCTTATGCTAATTCTCTGTCCATTTTGCCGGACGTCTAGTAATGTTCAGAATTTTACGCGTAAGTGCCCTGCGCCTTGGTACCAAATGAAAACTAAAGCTGCACCACATGTTGTGGTCCTTAGTCTCTGTGGTTCCTTGTTGATGCCGGATTTAATATCTAGATGTGCGCAACTCCTGGTGGTATAGGTGTGGTAAAACACTTCTGCCTGTGGGTGCCAGTTGAGGTGAAGTGACCACTAAAAGGTTGTATCTTAGAGGAGACATTGATGCCGAGTGGGTCCGATTTTCAAATGCAAACTCTTAAAAGTTTCTGTTAAATGTACCATGTGCAAGCTCTAAACAGTGCTCTTAATATTTCTTGTTAACTGACTATATCGATGGGCGAGGTTATTTCCTTTTCATGTTTAATATAGTTTAATGGCCATGCACGACATGCCTAATATTTCCGGTTCATGTGATTTATGCGTGAAAGTATTTTACTAGGCTGGCCTCTTATTTATCTAATCTTGATTCATAATTAAAATTGGCCTACCACTTACCATCCTCGTTGCTTGATTTGATGGATGGTCATTCTTTTGTTCCGGTGAAGCTCCAGGTTTTGGTTTGGCTGATTACTGAGTAAAAGTTAAGTTTGTGGATCTGATGTAAGAACAGAGGTAAGGTGGGTGCTTGATCTATAGATTTTTTTTGAGTAAGTAAACAATACTTAATAACCTAGTTCTTAATTTCAGGGTTAATGCAAAGGATAATTTTTGGCATATCGATCTATGTCAGGATACTTTTTTTTGTCAATCACCACTAACTAGTTCCCAATTGATATTACAAATTCTACTTGATCTTTTGACATGTACTATCAAATTGCCAGGCTGACAGTAGGAAGCACGGAGGTAGGCAGAACCGGCAGCTTGCCGTACGATATTCCTCTTCGGAGGACTGGAAAGCCGACGAGCTCTTCAGACCGGTGCCGGAGATGTTGTGTAGTGATCGATACATGAACTCCTGTTCCTACCGACGGCCTAGGCGGCCGGGCCCTTATGGTGGCACTGACAAAGGCGCTCTCTCGCCTTGCTTCCTGCAGACCATCTGGCTATGACAAAGTGCCATAGAAGCTGCTAGTGACCGTCAGAACTTGTAAACTTCAACGGAACTATGTGATCTCATAGTCATTACAGGGAGGGAGGCAGGGAGCTAGCGTGTAAGACACTGACATGATTATATTGGTCAGGCATGTTCTAGGCAAGGCCTTGGACAACCTACTATAGCTGCATCTGTTCAGCTCATGCTTTTACCTAGATCCAGTTTGGTAAGAGTTTGTAATCCATGATGTACTATGCTTCTGAGCTAAATTAGACGCCTACGGTGCCATCCCCCGTGGTTACATCACTTCAGCGGGAGCTCACTTCACTCTCCACGGCAACCTGGATACCTACGAGTCTGATAGCTCCAGGCTGCACACCACTGCTCAGTTTGTGAGGCACAGTGACGCAGTTGCTTCCACACTGTCTCAGGAGTTGGCTTCAGTCAGGGAGCAGCTCTACCTCGCGTTGACTCGTCTGGCGACGTACACCACAGACTTCGTTCGAGACGAGCGCTTTGCGCGTTTCACTCAGCCAGCTGGTCTTCCTCTGCCAGATGCTGGAGGTTATGAGCCGATCAGAGGTCCACTTCTCGACCTTGGTCCTGGTTACACAGGGATTCCCCGCTATGGAGCACAGGGAGACGACGCTTTCTACTTCACCACACCGAGAGTCCCTCTCAGAGCAGTCCCGCTCTACGTGGATCGTCGTTCTACCTACTTCCGTGGGATTCCTCCTCACCGTATCTCTCGTCGTACTACTCACCGCCGTCCTGCGTGATGAGCATGGGAGTACCGATGTATCCATTCATAGCTATGTTTAGTTATCCTGTGGCATTCGAACCATTTATGGTGTGTTGGATATTCTGATGTATTTGAACATGTGATGATGTACCTGTTGGTTATCTATTCATGCGTCGGAATAATCTCTCTTTCGGTTACCAAGTCTATCTTTTTCTATTGTTGTGCTAAAATGCATGTCTATTCAGGATGCCGCCGACAAGGAGCAACCCGCCTGAACCACCTCCGCTCACGGAGCTGTTGACTCAGATGACTCAGGTCGTGGCTCAGATGGCCCAGATCCAGGCTAACCAGCACAACAACCAGAATGCTCCGCGAGTCAGCATCAAGGAGTTTCTGAGTCTGGGGCCGAAAGCTTTCGTGGCAACACGTGAGCCCCTGGATGCTGATGACTGGATCCGTGACATAGCCAGGACGCTGGAGATTGCACATGTTGCTGAGGAAGATAAGGTCAAGTATGCCACCTACCTACTGAAGGGTCAGGCAGCTTCTTGGTGGGAGAACTACCAGACCATGAGAGCTGGCTATCCTATCACCTGGGTTGTTTCAAGGATGCCTTCCTGAAGCACCACATCCCAGATGGTCTCATGGAAAGGATGCGTGAGGAGTTCTGCTCTTTCAAGCAGGGCAAGCTGGACGTTATCAGCTATCAGACCGAGTTCAATCGCCTCGCTCGATACGCTGGTGACGAGGTGTCCACTGAGGCCAAAAAGATGGCAAGGTTCCGCCGAGGTTTTAACCCGGAACTGAAGTACGCTCTCACCAACATCAAGTGCAAGGACTTCGAGGAGCTCGTGAACACCGCGCTCAATGAGGAGAATGGGCGCAAGGCGTTCGAAGAGTCGCGCAAGCACTCGCGTGAGGGTGGTTCCTCCTCCAACATGACCACCCCTCCGCAGAAGCGCCGCATCTGGGTGCCAAACAGTGCTGTCACTAGGGCTCCATATGCCCAAGCTTCTCCAGGCTTTGGTCCCGCCCACCCAACCCAGCTCAGATGCAGGCTCAGAGGTTCTCAATGGGGCAACCAAGGCCAGATGCACCTCGTGTCGTCACTTGCTTCAAATGCAAGCAGACTGGACACTATGCTGATAAGTGCACTCAGAGGCAGCTACCTCCACCAGCTCCTCGCCCCAACACCAACCAGGCAATGGTTCGTGCTCCCCGGCTAAAGCCTTCAACTCCAACAACAGGCCTGTCGGGAGGACCGCGAGGGTGAATCATATCAAGGCCGACAAAGCTGAGGAAGCGGCTGACGTCGTTCTCGGTACATTCCCGTAAACTCTAACCCAGCTAAAGTGTTGTTTGATACCGGAGCATCGCATTCGTTCGTGTCAAAGATCTTTGCGACAGCAGTTAAACTACCTTTTGTTGGTTTGGGTTCCCCGCTAGTAGTAAACTCCCCTGGAGCAACTATGCAAACTTCTAAGATCAGTCACGAGAATTAGATCTTGATTGGAGGTCACATATTCCTTGCTTCCCTCATTCTGCTTGGCAATTCTGACATTGATGTCATCCTTGGCATGGATTGGTTGAAGGCCAATAAAGCTACGATTGATTGTGCTAAGAAGTCAATAACTCTGTTCCACCCTTCCGGCCAGATAGTCTATTCTCCAAGTGAATCAAGTTCTGTTCAGCTGTACACCCTGGATGCTAAACCTCTACCTCTGCTTGAGAATGTTCCGGTGGTTTGTGAATTCCCTGACGTCTTTCCAGAAGAGTTGCCAGGGATGCCTCCGGACAGAGCAGTTGAGTTCGTGATCGAGCTTGAACCAGGTACTGCTCCAATCTCTAAGCATCCATACAAGATAGCTCCTCCTGAACTGAAATTGTTGAAGGAGCAAATCGATATATACATGGAGAAAGGTTACATTCAGCCTAGTTCCTCCGCTTGGGGTTGTCCAACTCTATTTGTTGCCAAGAAGGATCAAACAAAAAGACTCGTGGTTGACTATCGTCCTCTCAACGAGAAAACCATCAAGAACAAGTATCCAA
This sequence comes from Alopecurus myosuroides, assembly GCA_028641055.1. Lineage (NCBI taxonomy): Eukaryota > Viridiplantae > Streptophyta > Magnoliopsida > Poales > Poaceae > Alopecurus > Alopecurus myosuroides. The sequence goes on along the minus strand of JAPCYS010000320.1, from coordinate 650 downwards.
TTCCTCGTATCGATGATCTTTTTGATCAACTTGCTGGAGCCTCAATATTCTCAAAGTTGGACTTGAGGATGGGTTACCATCAAATAAAAATCAGAAAGGAAGATATTCCAAAAACAGCTTTCACCACTCGTTACGGTCTATATGAATACACTGTCATGTCCTTTGGTCTCACCAATGCACCGGCGACATTCTCAAGACTCATGAATTCTGTCTTCCATGAATACCTCGACAAGTTCGTTGTGGTATATCTCGATGATATTCTAGTCTACTCAAAATCCGAGGAAGAGCATGGAGAACACCTTCGTCTCACTCTCATGAAACTACGCGAGCATCATCTATATGCCAAATTCTCCAAATGTGAGTTCTGGATTTCAGAAGTTGCTTACCTTGGTCATGTCATCTCTGCCAAAGGCATAGCCATTGATCCAGAAAAGGTTAAGGCAATTGTTGATTGGAAACCTCCTAAGACGGTAAAACGAGTTAGAAGCTTTCTTGGCTTGGCTAGCTATTGCCGTCATTTCGTCCAAAACTTTTCCAAAATTGCCAAACCTCTCACTGATCTCACAAAGAAGGACAAGAAGTTCGTTTGGACTCCACAGTGTGATGAGAGTTTCAATCTCCTCAAGACTAAACTCACTTCCACCCCAGTT
>JAPCYS010002088.1:0-21657 GCA_028641055.1 Alopecurus myosuroides | reverse complement strand
GAACAGAGCCACGACACCGCACAATGCGATGTTCGATAAGGTGAAAAGAGCAGCAGCATCATCAGCATCAGTGTCTTCGGCATTGGCAGCGAGAGGGGATCCGAGTGTAGCGGCCTCTGTGCCGGTGTCGAGGACGCCCGTTCCAGAGTCAAAAATCACGACCTCGGCGACAAAGGCAGGCGTGGCGAAAGGCTCATTGCTTGGCTGCACCTCCCCTATCACCATTGGAGGTAGCGCCGCAAGCTTGTGCAGTTCCACTTCCCCACGAAGCTCGACCTCTCCTTGCACCACTGAAAGATAGAGAGGGTTAACTAGAGGGAGAGGGTGAATAGGGTAACTATAAATTTTACTTCCTTTTCTTTTAAAGGTTATTACTCAAATATAGATTTCTAGATTATGCAACTAGGTGAACAATTCTATATGATGAGTAAATACTACTAGCACAAGATATATAAACAATTAAGCTAGTAACAATAAGTAAAGATAAGTTGAGAAATAACCGAATACAATGACGCTGAGATTTATTCCGAAGTTCACTTACCAATGGAAGCTAATGTCCGTTGAAGCGGTGTAGTGCCACCAAAGTGGAACACCGTGTAGCCGTCAAATGGCACACCATATCGCCTTCGTGTCCAACCACCAAAGTGGATAGGCACGAATTATTATGTTGCCATTAAGATTGACAAATAGAACCTTTATAAGGATGAGGCACACTCCACAACTTGGAGGATCCTCGCAATATCTCAGAAGCAGCCAAGACTTTGAGTAACAAGATCCACGAGGTCTCAAAGCTTCGGGGACACCAACAAGACTCCTAGTTCCAATGAACCAAGAACAACAAGGCTCTAGGTTCCAATAAACAAAGATCCCTAAGGTATTAGTGAGGTGGTGACGAATCGGTTTGGTGGAGATGCAGATTTAGTGGTTCTCTACCAAATCCCAAGAGAACAAGAGCTTTGGTTGGTTATTTGGGGAGATCTATGAGTTTTGAGATGGTCACAAATGGTGGAGAGAGAAAGCTTCAAGTGACACCTTCTAAAGGAAGAAGACGGCGCCTTTTATAGTGGAAGGGGAAATGTGGCCATTGGAGGGGGATAAGTCGTCCTCAGGAAACCCGGCCTAGGACCCCGGCCAAGCCGGCAAGGTGCTCGAGCAGCCCGACCTAGGAAGCTGGAAGGCCGGCCTCAGCCCGGCCTAGGCCGACTAGCCAGGGAGCCCGGCCTAGGATGGCTTTTCTGCGTGTAGACCGGCAAGTGACCTTAGCTGCCCGGCCTGAGGAGCAGCAACGCAGCCTAGGCCGGGGTTTCTGTGGATAGGCCTGCAGGCAACCAGATCCACCCGGCCTAAGGAGGTGTATCACGGCCAGACCGGCTAAGCAGATATTCTTTCTCCCCTTCTTCTTTTGTGTATGCCCCATATGATGGATTTTGTTGATGATAATCATATAGAAATAGTCGTCTCTTTCTCCTTTTTGTACTTTGATAAATCTCTTTAACCATTTACAACTTATCTTATATTCCTAAAGAACACTTAAGAAAACGGTTAAAAACTCCAAGTGTTGTAATCAAACACCAAAATAAGATTAGGAGACAAATGTATTTTTAATATCCCCTTTTTGATGTTTGATAACAACACATGGATTTGCAATAAAGATCTCTAGTTTAAGCTTTGCAAGATTTGATTCTATAAAATGTAGAAGGGGTCCCCCTAGATGTGTGCAACAATTTTGGAATTACATTGATACACACGAGGTACAACAAATGGGGTTGTTATCCCCCCTTACATTTCATATACTAATATTATGTCTATATAGCTAACAACATAAATATGAGGACAATGGGCATAAGTTTAGCGCTAGACCGTTAAGCTATATAGAAAAATCAATTTGCACTTATCAATAATTAGTAAGACATGCTTCCATAATAATGATCATAAGCAAATAATAAGATTGATCTCACCATAGTCTTCATCATATAGATATATAACCCCATGATTGCTTAGTCTTATAATAGCACAATCTGGTAACCAAGTTCCACGAACATAAAAACCAAATAAAGAGTTCAATTAGAGAAAGTAAAGAAAATTGCAAAGCGAAGAAGCAAATGGATGATATGCAATGCCCCCCAATGCAAATCCCCGGTAGACCTAATAGACCTCTCTCCCCCTTGGCATCAAGACACCCAAAATGGAGAAAGCGGTGCTACACACCCAAGGTATCACTCGAGAAAGTCTTCATCATCCTTTTCATCTTTGTCACCACCATGATCTTCTTCATCATCCTCTTCATCAACTTGTGGTGGAGCAGCCTGACGTGAACTTGCTTGGTCGGCATTAGCGGGCCAAAAAATGACCAAGAGAAGATACATCATCGCCCAACCAAAAACTGTGCTTGGCTTCCAGGAGTTTTTAGAGAGCTCATCTGAGCTAACAGGATATTGGAGCTCGACCTTGTTCATGATGGCCCTTTGGTTGCGATGATATTTATTATCCTTCTTATAGGACTTGTAGGCCTTGTCCTGATGGTCAAGAAAGAAGCAGTTCATTTTCTGAAGGACCGTCTTTATGTTGAACTTCTTCTTGGGCTTTGCAATGATAGGAGTGGAAGAATCATCATCAGCTGAAGGAGAGCTAAGTGCCGCCTCAAGAGTGGTGGTGTGAGCATGCTTGGGTCTCGGAGGAGCATCATCAAGAGAGCGACCATGTAGAGGAATCATATTAGGTGTGTCCATCTGATAGATGGAGATGAGCGTAGCGGGAACCTTTGTGTAAAAGAGCATTTGAAGATATGGACCATAGATGGGGACCTCGTTCTCGAGAATAGCACTCTGCATGTCTTGCCACATATAGTCCAGGACATTAAGCTTCTTCCCAGCATTCTTGGCTCAAACAATATGATGAAGGAGGTTGACGAGCCACTTGCGAACCTCTCGCTTCTCTCCAGAATTCACATTAATGGTGTTTCTCAGAATGGTGCAGATGACTGTTTCTTGTGATGGCGTCTTGACGAGGAGATTTCTTGATGATGATGAATTTTAAGTCCCCGGGTCACGGCGCCAGAAATCCTTTGCTATCGATGGTGTGTTGGGAACCCCAAGAAGAGGGTGTGATGAGCGCAGTGGTAAGAATTTCCCTCAGTTAAGGACCGAGGTTATGAATCCAGTAGGAGAAAGAGGATCTTCGGAAGGTTGATGCCACTGACGGTGGTGATGGCGCCTCACCGGTGTCAGCAACAACGCGGAACCTGCACACAACACAACTTTGTCCCAACGGTACAGTGAGGTTGTCAATCTCACCGGTCTTGCTGAAAACAAAGATTAGACGTATAGTGTGGAAAATAGTGTATGCTTGCAGTAAGTAAAGAAAACAGAAAATTGTAGTGGTTTGTTTAACAATGTAGGAAAATGGACCAGGGTTCATAGGTTCACTAGTGGTGTCTCTCCATAAAAGATAGCATGTTGGGTGAACAAATTACAGCTAGGCAATTGACAAATCGAGGTTGCACCGTAGTGCACATTCATGACATGATGACTACTATGATATTTAGTGCGGGCAATACAACAATATACATAGACCGTAATCCAACTGCATCTATGACTAATAATCCACCCTCAGGTTATCATCCAAACTCCCTTAGGTATTAAGTTGCAAGCAACAGATAATCGTATTAAGCAATGTGTGTAATGTAAGCAATGATTGTGCACGCTGAAACTCACACCGCTGTTTTCTCCCTAGTGGCAACAGCACATCCTCCCCCGTCACGTTTCTGTCACTCGAGCATAGGCGAAAAGGAGACATGAACCCAACTATCGAGCATAAATACTCCCTCTTGGAGTCACTAGCAACTACTTGGCCAGAGCAACCACTAGCAACGAAAAGCATGAAAGATCACAAATAACATATGCAATAAAGACTATAATCAACTTGGCATAAGTTCAATATTCATCGGATCCCAGCAAACACGGCATATAGAATTACATAAGAACACTCTTGATCATGTTAGGCAGCTCACGAGATCTAAACATTGAGGCATAGGAGGAGAAGACAACCATCTAGCTACTGCTATGGACCCGTAGTCCAAGGATGAACTACTCCCGCATCACTCCGGAGGCATGCATGGTGATGAAGAGGCCTCCGGTGATGATCTCCGCTCCGGCAGAGTGCCGGGAGGCAGCTTCAGAACCCCCCCCCCCCCCCGATCTAGGGTTAACGACGACGGCGGCTGCGGAACTTTTCGGGGATTTTTGACCAGGTGCCTAGGGTTTTCTTTCGGAGGGGAATAAATAGGCGAAAGGGCAAAGGCGGTGGAGCCCTGGGGGGCCCACACCACCCCCCGGTGCAGCCAAGGGGGGCGCCACCCTATGGTGTGGGCCCCCTGAGGCCCCCCTCCGGGTCTCTTCGGGACTCCGTGGAACCTTCGGGAATTATAAGATTTCCGGGCTTCGAATTTTCCAATTCCGAGGATATTTCCAAAACAACTTTTCTGAAACTAAAAATAGCAGAAAACAGGGAACTGGCTCTGTGGCATTTTGTCAATAGGTTAGTCCGGAAAATCGATAAAAATGACATAAAGAAGGGAGAAAACATGTAGCAATTGGCATAATATTATCATGGAACATCAGAAATTATAGATACGTTGGAGACGTATCAATGACATACAAAAAATCCATGAAGAACTTGGCCTTAGGAATATGCTGAGATTCAATCTTAGGAGGATAGCAATGACGGATGTCGGCTTTGGCCTTCAGAAGTAGTTTCATCTCACCATGAATCCAGACATACGAAACAAGCAGGAAAGGTAACTTCTCCAGGCCGAAGAGAGCACCAAACTTAGCAAGTGTAGCATGCCACTTGACAATGCCACTCATCTAAGTCATGGATCGAGTTCCCGAGTTGGAGAAGTGAACTGTGGCATAGAATTCCCGAAGTAACTCGGGTGCAAAGCTGCGGCCACACGCCATGAGAGAGCCAATACCGTGAAGGTCCATCACCTCCATCACCTCAGGCCATTTTTTCCTTGCTAGATGCACATCAAAGAAGTGTTGCGGGACATGATCATTCTTGAGAGAGCATACCACAAACTCATAGACATGCTGATGCATCTTGCAATAGAAGCGCTTGTCACGGCAAGTGCGGTACCCAAATGCATAGGGATTGAACAAAAGACGGTCACGCTCAAAATCCGAAGTAGGCAGCTTTTTCCAAGACTCATGGATAGGTTCATCCGGATTGACCATAACAGATGGCTTCTTGGGCTGAGAGGGAGTGGATCCACAAGCCACAACAACACTTTTCTTCCTACAACAAACATAAGTGGTAGGAGCTTTGCCCGTGTCGTTGGCTTGAGGGGCAGTCTCATGACCTGTGAATTTGAGAGCATAGATACGAATATGCATAATCATAAGATAAATTTTTGATTTCCTATGTGGGACAAAAATTAGTGAAACACCTAGAGATTCATATGATCATAGAGTGGTGATAAAAAATGGCTATAAGAGAGATAATCACTATAGTACACAAGTTATAATCTCTAGATAACACTAGGTGGGAGAGTGTTATGAAGGATAGTGGAATAGCACAAGAGTAAGAACCCTAGCATAAATGAATCAAATTCCCAAATAATTGGTCTAATTAGGAAGCAAGAGAGGGATTTGAAGGAGAGAAAATCACAACATACTCAAATCAGACGACATCCTTGCCCTAACTTGGCAGAGGGTGCACCTAGGAGCCCCACGGTGGGTAGAAGTCCCAAGGGCACGAACAATGGAGGAGAGAGCCTCCAATCCTCCAACACTGTGGAAATTGTGTGGAGCAGTGGAGAGATCGGGAGTAGAGCTTTCAGATCTATAGGCTAGGGGAGGTAGGGAGTGGCTAGGGGGTGGGGGTGGGGTGGGGGTAGAGGAGGGGCATGGAACCACCAATGGTGGATTTTTTTTCGGGTTGGGGATATGGGAAAGAAGAGGGGCACGATGGGGTACCGCCCCCGTCAGTTTTTAAGTCAAGCCCCGGCCGGCTGGCCTGACCAGTCTCTAGGCCGGGCAAACTGCGGGCATGCCGGGCACCCACCCGAGGGAGTTGGACATAGAAGCCGGCCTAGGCCGGGGCACAACATGAGCCAGCCGAACAACCACGCCGTCCAGGACGGCCAGACATGCCGGCTTTCCACAGAAAAATTATTACCCCCAATTTTTTGAGTTTTGTTCCACCCATTTGTTTTAAATTTTGCGCCGGTTTCAAATTTGACCATGTACAATTATTAATGCGATATTTTTACAGAACATGAGGGGTAGAAAAATAATGATAGACACATGTGAGCAACTGTTAGCATGATGATTTTGCACACATCTAATAGAGAAACATAAAATCCCCAAATAAGAAACATTGAATGTGATATGAAAATGAAACAAAAAGGTCAAGGTATTGAATCAAAACACAAATAGAACACAGACTCAATTCAATTAACTGCAAACCCAAAAAGTGGGGTCGGTGGTCATAGCCACCATGTATGAGTATGCTAGAAATGACACCGCAAAGATATATCTTGGGCTCATTATCGAAACTCATCATGGAAGCACATTTTGTCATAGAAATGACCATTATGCATGATTTTTTTATTTATGAATTAGATAGGTAGTGTTGGCTCATTAATTGAGCTACAATCCCCTATGTCCATGCGTTCACCTAAAAGCCAAATAATAGTCTAGTAGAGGGTGTGTATGCAAGATTTCTAATCAACTAAAATTACTTGCACATACAATGTTGATCTCACTCCTCAATTTTTTAACCTCTTTTCATCAAGTTGCTTTGTGAATATATCGGCGAGTTGATCTTTGGTGTTTACATAAGAAGGTGAGATATCTCCTTTGGTCACATGATTTTGGACGAAGTGATACCGTATTTCCCGGATTATTAGCAACTTTTTAGCACTTTCATTATAACACAAAATAGGCATATTAATTCACAAATCCTTAATGCATTGCTTCATCCAGAAAAATGAGAGAAAATACTTATGGCGGCAATATACTTGGCTTCCATGGAGGAGGTGGCAATACAATTCTTTTCTTGGAAGACCAACACAAAAGTAACCTACCAAGGAACTGGCAAGCACCCGAGATTGATTTTCTATCCAGTTTGTCACCTCCCCAATACGCATCCGAATATCTCACAAGATCAAAAGTTGTATATGAAGGATATCATAGACCATGAGTGGGAGTGTCAACCAAGTACCTAAGAATTCTCTCGACGGCAATCATATGGTTCTCCTTGGGGTTAAATTGGAATCTTGCACACAAAACCGCACTGAACATAATATCGGGTCTAGATGCACAAAGGCAAATCAAAGAACCAATCATAGGATGATAGAGGTTTTGATCAGCCGGTATACCTTCGTGATCTAATTTAAGATTCACGTTTTTTGCCCTTGGAAATCCTAATGACTTAGAGTTGGCCATATCAAATTTCTTGAGCATGCCTTGAAAATATTTTGCTTGTCAAATAAAGGTTCCTTCATGATATTGCTTGATTTCAAAACCAAGGAAGAACTTCAATTCGCCCATCATAGACATATCAAACTAACTTGTCATTAGCTTAGCAAATTGGTCTACAAAAGTCACATTAGTATATCCAAACATAATATCATCAACATATACTTGACAAACAAAGAATTCTCCATCTACACTCTTTGTAAAGAGAGTGGGATCAATTAACCCAAGTACAAAACCAATGTCTACTAAGAACTCCTTTAAATGATCATACCAAGAAAGTAAGGGTGGGCAAATACGGTTTCACGGTTTTGCCCGGTTTGGGTTAGTTCAAATTTTTGTACTAATCTCGAAAAAGAAATTGAGTTTGTGAAGGAAAATGAAGTAGCAGCCATAAGCCGGTTTGGGCCGGTTTGACCGGTTTCGGTATTTGCCCACCCTTACAAGAAAGTGGGAATTGTTTGAGGCCATACAAAGCCTTATGGAGTAAGTAGACATGGTTAGGATATTTGAGATCTTCGAATCCTGATGTGTCCATATTTGGCTTTATTTTTCCTATTGTTTTTCATATGTTTACATTACAACTTTGGCATCGTTCTATATTTTTCCCCACCTTTTATGTCGATTTCAACACCAACTCATATTTCTAATGAGCTTTTCACAGTATATGTTTTTACTAGGATTTTAATTGTTTTCCCCTGTCTTTGTGTCTATATATGTGTAGGTGGAAATTAAGAATTATCAAGAGGAAAGGAGACAAAGGGAGAAGAATCTGGAGAAGTTACAGGCACCACATGGAAAGTTAAAAAGGCTTAGAAGATGATCATTTTCAACAAGCCAAAATCAAGATTTAGGGCCACTAGAGTGTGACCCTCGTTCAAATGATCTAAACGAGCCAAAGATCACTTAAAACGGAGTTCGATGAGAAAATGGTGGCCAAATACTAAAAGCATATGTGAGTTTTAACAACCACGGTACGGTGGGAAGGGACCGTACCGGTGACCGTACCGTAACAGCAAGATGCGCAAAATTAGGTGAACTTCCACGATTCTTCACCAATTTCGACCCCATTCTAACCCTAAACACTTTAAGTCGGTTTGGGGGGTCAAAGGGGGTTCATCTACATCCCTAGGATAAATAGGAGACCCCTATATAAGGAGGGGAGGCCCTAGCCTCCAAGGACAAGACCTAGAGCATCCAGAGGATCCACACATCCTCCCTAGCCGCTGCAAGGCTGCTAGAGGAGACACGTCCACCTCCATAGCTCCATCTCCATGACCGCCACAACGAATCTCTACCTCCAAGACACCTCAAGATCATCCTCAACCTTGGAGTAAGATCGGAGAAGGAAGCCACCACGCCGCCGCCACTACGCCAACACCACTGTCGTGGTGATGAGAAGACAGATGCCATAGGGTTGCTAAAGATTGGGGCCGATGGACGCTGTACGTATTCGGGGAGGGATCGCACGTCACGTAGACGCGCTCAGAAACACTGCAAACACCAAGATCTACCCAGGTTCGGGGCCCTCGTGTGGAGGTAACACCCCTACTCCTGCCTACCTCTCTGTATATAGCTCAATCGGGTAGCCACAGTACAAGTTCTACTCTCAGCCGGGTAGACAACGGCTATCTATCTCTCTCTCTCTGTAGCACTAAGACACGCAATAAATGCTCTCTGGGCCAACGTCCCTCGCGCAGGAGGGGGCTGGCCGCCTTATATACTGGTGGCCAATGAGTAAACAACACTTAAATGTACTCGAGGTGACAACTCCACTGTGACAACGGCGCACGCCTCCGTGTTCCCGCTGACGCCGTGCCGAAAGTCACCGCGCCGTCCGCCTGACATGTCTTGTCCACCCTGTCAGGCCCTTAGGGTAGTTCGCTGACATGTCTAGTCCCGCTTGTTAGTGATAGGACTTGATAGGCGCCTACCCTCACTGTACCCACGTCTCAGCACGGATAATCATGCTCCTAGTAAGTTGAACCGCACGCCTGTACGGCTGCGGGATACGCGGGATCTCTCAGAACGGTTCCATTGACTTTGTGCCCGAGGAGGATAGCTTCATATCTACTCAGACCACCTGAGTTCTACTCGGTCAATCCGGAACTTCACTTGTATCTTCTCTTGGCCTTCAGTACGGGTCACCGAGTAGCGTCCACCGGATACCGGATACCCGGGTAGCCACCTACCCGGCAAACCGTACACTCGAACACTGTATTATCACCAGCCTTTCCCCTACTCGGGGGTAGCCCCCCAACATTAGTCCCTGAAGCTGTAAGGACCCCAGACCGGCAGTCTGAAACCCTCCGTATGCATACATTCACGATCCCAGAAAGATCAGTCGTGAACAACATACACAGTTGGCACACAAAAATACATCATCCATTACACGAATACATAAAGGTATTACATAAAAGATCACATGATCAAGTTTAACGCAACTGCCACAAAGGCAGGCAACTTAACCATCACAGCGGAAGACAATTAAAACACAACGTAGTTGAGCCCAAGTCACGCCTTAACCTACAGGCTGCTGACCCGGAGACGATCCTAGTTCGCAAAGCCGTCAACTCCGTACTTCTCTTCATAGATATCCTTTGGAGGTTCCTTCTCAAAATCTGATAAGTAGATACCAGGGGCGAAACCATAATGAGTACATTTGAATGTACTCAGCAAGACATCCATCATGTCACTTACCAAACATGCAAATATGCTTATATGGTGGAATAGGTAGGCTATAAATAGGGTTCACTACCAATGGTGTTCATATATGATGACACCACAGTTGCAGTCAGGTTAATCTGTATCTTCGTTGAAGAAGATACTTCAGAAGAAAATAATATAGTTTTATTTCTCTTGTAGATATCACATGTACAAGAGTTTTTGTAAAACTTTGTTAAATAATATTTCTCTTTGCAAAACTTCTTGGAATCAGTTTTCCAGAATTCTTGCTTAGAGTAGAGAAGGTTTTCTTTGCAAAACATTTTGTTTTGTATCACATCATCTGGCTTTTCATCATCGACGATACCTCCACGGTATAAGTTTCCATTCCTTTCCGAACTTCACAAGTTCAACACTTCCCTTCAAAATTCCTTTTCAAAAACTTCCTCTTTTGAAAACATTGACACAATGCTAGCTACATGGCCATTCAACCGTCCATATCCGAGGACGCGGCTATCTCGAAATAGTTTTACTCTGCAGAGGTGTACACATTTCCACCAGATCCAGAATCCGCCATGAAACACCCATGGACTGTCCTCAACCTATGAGAACATCAGATAACTGATCTTGACTATCCACTATGTACAAGCTAGTACATGACTATCTCTTCAATTGGGGTTCCCCTCCCTGGCAAGCCGTGTCCCACACCGCCCAAACAGGAGACCCAACTGCTGCATCCGGAGGGAAAATTAATCCCACACTTTAGATGTCCCGTATCCTCCACTCCTAGCGACACTTCGGTTCGGAGGATCCAATCCCCTATAGCACTTGAGATAGCACACATACTAACCATAACAAGTTTTTAATCAAGCCCCTACCCATATTGGGGTAAAGTGGCAGTACGGTAAAGGTTGTCCAGCGAAGACTAGGTTATGTGTCATTTTTGAAAACACCACTTTCTAAAAAATGACCACTTCCACATTCCTCCGGAGAACAAGGATCCGCCTTTTCTCCGGGTTTTTCCGTAAAGCCTTTGTTTTGTAGAATCACAATTTTAGGGTGTCCACTTAGGGACTATATTTTATGGTAATAAATACCATATGGTGGCTTATGGGCTTGGTATTACCAAGTTTAACTACTGGCATGATAGTAACCTATATAATAGTATAGTAGTAATAGCCACATCAAAAATAGTTTTGATAATCAAGTTTTTTTGTAAAACTTCAGAGGTAAAACATGCATGATAGATAATGATAAGTATTGTATCAGAAAGCATCAGGATGGCTTGCCTGGTATCTCTTTGTCTCCCTGATTTTGGAGTGACTGGAACTTGAAACAGAGCTTCACGACACTTCCTTCCTCTTCGTTTTCTAACGTCGTAAAAAGAATAAAGGACACACATTCAGAACCAATCAAGGAAAGCAACCATACATAACCTTACATACAGCAAGGGATCTAATAATAACCAATCACTCAATTATTAATTGAGGCAAACAATCAAACACACACACTTGGCAGGAAATGCCATTTAATAAGACAGCTCAAGGTTGGAGGAACATATCTCACAACCTTAATATCATGGATTCAGTGGGTGTGCCACTCTCATACCAAGATATTAATAAACCCAAAATACACTTAGGTTCACAAGGGTGAGCCTACTAAAAGTATATAAAACATGCACAAAAATAATTATGGCAATGTGTCTATCAACCACACCACAAAAAGAAAAAGGTAGCTAATCTGCTAAGCCTAAATTCACATCAAGAATAACTAAGACACATGATTTGCAAAAGTTACTTTTACAAATCAGTGAGCCTACATAAGTGTAACAAGGTAATAGACTCATCACAAAACACACAATTTCTCATAGTGAGAACAATAGAAACAATGACTAAAAAGGAGGAATCCTTATAGACATGTTTCTACTAAAAATTTGCTATGCAAGCAAGCATAATAAATAAAGTAATAAAATGCAAACAAGGAACCATGTTATCATAATGGGAATGAAAACATGTCCTCATGCAAGGATACACAAATTTCTACCAAACACAAGTTGGCAGGAAAAATAATTCAATACAAAAACCGCTAAGGAAACTAGTACTACTCACACATGAAGAATCAATGGATGTATTTCAATCAAGTAATTGAAATACAACCAGAGGGTCCATGTCATAAAAACAGTAGTGAAAAATATCTATACTTGCTATAACAAAAATATTCCATTTGATAAAACAAGGCATCAATTTGCAGGGCAACTCCTATATATTAGTGGTAATAAAAGGGCATTACTAGAGGAATCAATCAACACTCCAAAGATGGATTTTTCCTAGCAAGCCACACATGATTACAACCACTTACAAACAGAAGCATACACATTTCCATTTAGCACAAAAATTCCCAAGCAAAAATACTAGGCACTCATTAGTTATGAAACTATATAAAAGAAACACATCTAGTGTGGGGAAAATAATGTTTCCACCAAAAATGCAATGAAACCAGTGGGTGTTCCACTAGCATATCAAAGCATCAAGAGGTCACAATGCCTCTGGTCATACTTGACAAAAATTAGCAAAAACCTAAACTAGCACCTAGTGCAATAACAATACTAGCAGAAAATAATAGGGTGCTTAAATAAGCAAGGCAATGCTACTCATGCTATTATTTTCACACAAGTGAAAAATCTAGGGGTCAAGTACTCATAAAACCATCATCAAAATGCTACTGGTCCTATGAACATAACACAAAAATAGGTGGCTACACAACCACAAATGATTATGTCAAAAATTCCACACATGAGGGAATTTTTCCATACATCCTCATAGTTATGACAAAGCTACTCATGCTTTTCTACCAAATCAAATGCACTATAGAAGAGGTGATAACAACCCAATATAAGTACCAACATGGTACTGGATCTAATATCTCAACACAACAATTCAATCACTTGCACACAATTTAATCAATCAAAAATTCTATGCAAGTAATAACTAGAGGTAAAACATATTCTATTCCCATAAATCATATTTCTTCTCAACTCAAGTCCACACATTCTAACATTATAAAATAGTTAAGTAACACTTAGAAAACAAGTTCACACCACTTATACATGCTAGAAAACAATATTGCAACACAAAAATATATTCACACAATTTAATTAACTAAAATGCCAAAATGGCAGAAACAAGCAATATACAGATCTGTCCACCAAATTTTGTAGGATGCTCTAAAAATTAAACCCTTCTAGTCTTGGATAGTCCTGAACATATACAAGACCATCCATTTGAGTTTGCATCAAAATACATTTTTAATAATTTTATAAAAATCACCAAAGTGCTTTCTGGTGTTTTACCAAATTGCATGCCATTTCAAAAATGCAATTAATTTGGAAGCAAGGTTAATTTCTCCTGTTAGGAAATTTCAAGGGATTTCCAATTCAATTGGCCTCACTTCATTCTGAGTTGTGAAATTAAAGTGGTGCTCATTTTGGTGTTTCTGGTACCTGTTGCCAAAACATTTTTCATTGCAAAAATACTCATCCAAATGTAGATCTACAAGTTGGAGGTGGTTTAGATTTAGTTGATGTACAAATGTGATTTTTGGTTTGGTCAAATTCATCCTTTAGGTAGGTTTTTAGACCCTAAAGCAAACAGGTAACAATCTGTGCAAAAATTAAAAGGAAAAAGAACTATACTTGGGCCAGATCCAACGTGGGCCGGCTAGATCTGCTGTTACCGCGGCGGGATCTAGCCTCTGGTCGCTGACTCGCGGGCCAGGCGCCACGCGGGCAGCCACGCAGGCGAGCGCGGCCCCACCAGCGGGTTTGACTCGCCCAGCGCGGGGTCAAGGGCGAGGCTGACGTCGCCCTGCGTCATCGCCGGCGGGATGATACTCCGGCGAGGTCCTAACTTGCGATTTCGGCCATCATTTTGCGAATTGAAACTACCTACACGTAGCCTACGACGAGGGGAACCAAGTGAACCCAACCTCGCTTCCCGGGAACGGCCGGAAAGCAGCCGGCGACGGCGCGCGGCGGCGGCCGGACCGCGGCCAAGGCGCGGCCACGATTCGGAGGGAGATGGAGGGGGAAAAGGGTCAGGGACGTCCGTGTGCTCACCCTAGGCGTGATGGAAGGCCCGGAGAAGGAGGAGGAAGTCCGTGGCGGCGGGGATGGCTCGCCGGAGTGCGCCGGCCCGAAAGAGGAAAACGGACGGCGCGGCCACCACAGGTCATTCCGCCTCGATTCTTTCGGCAGGGCGGACCACCACGACGATGCGGAGCTAATGGCCTACACGGCGGCCGGCGGCGTGCTCACATTAGGTCGAATCGATGGCGAGGTGTAGGGCTAGGGTTTCGGTTTTGATTTCTGAGCAGAGAGAGGAGCTACTCGAGTGGGGGGGGGAGAGAGAGGGGGCAATGGGGAACACAAGCACATGGGGGCCTCTTTATCCCCAAGGATTCCTTCCATTCGAAGCAAAGGCATAGGGCTGCTGTATCTACAGAGGGCTAGAGGTTGAAGAAGGTGACTGGGATTGCATTTAGGTCCCTGGGTATTACAAATAGGTCCCTGTCCTTTCTGAAAAAGGTTGTTTTCACCAAGCAAACAAAGTCAAATTTTAAATTCCATTTGCCCAAAATTCTTATTAGCTGAGGTGCACAACATATGTGAAAATTGGCTCATTTTCCTAAACTTGATAATTCAAAGTTGTTCAAATTTGAATTCTTACATAAATGGACATTGAATTTATTAGACTACTTAGGAGCTTCCAAAAATGATAATGTTTGGCACACATTCCTTATTTGTTGTGTTCCTTATGTGGTAGAAAATTCAAGTCATTATGAGTTACTTCATAGAACAAACTTGTTCAAATTTCAAAAAGGTGCTGTCAAGAAAACAGGGTTTTTTGGCAACTTAAATTATTCGAAAACTTGTGCCCTTCTGGTTTTCATCCTCATTTATGATATAGAGCATGTGGTATTTATTTCATGGCATTTGGAAAAAGTTGGTAGAACAAACTTGTTCAAAATCCCAACTGTTGCTGTCGAGAAAAACCATGTTTTCAGGACTTTAATGGATTCAATTTTTGGTCTCCTCTTGTGTGTGTTCCTTATTTGATATAAGGAAGCAATGGTATGAATTTAAATTCATTTTAAGAAAGTTTCCAATAGTAACTTGTTTTAGTTTTCTGTTTCTGGAAATATTGGAATTTCTATTTAATAAAGCACTTGGCTTTTCTTTAGCAATGCTTTGCCAAAATATTTATATGACTAGGGATAACAAGTCAAAGCTCTCCAATACTTTTGTTTTTAAGCTTGCAAGGTTGGAAAAACATTTGATAATATTTTGGTGAAGCATTTAAGAATGCCTCCTTTTCTGATAATCTTTTATGGAAATTTATTAAGTGTTTCATCTTTCTTAATTTGGGTCTTGGAATAATATTCATCAAGTATGAAATTCATAAGATGGTTTTGTAAAACTCTTTGATCAATATTTACTTTAGAAAATATTGCCAAGGTCATTGGAACAATATGTTGAATATTTTGTTTTCAATTTCTTAGCCATGTAAGTTTATATAATTAGTTTGTTTAGTTGCACTCAAACAAATACAATCAAAGTTTAATTGTCAAGCCATTAGCAAAACAACTGTGTTAACAGGTATTCCAAAATTGGGATGTGGCAGGTCTTCCCCCCTTAAAAAAAATCTCGTCCCCGAGATTTGCAAGCGAGGACTAAGGGAGGGCCAACAAACACAATGTTAATGTTGGAGTGCAGGTGCTTCCCCCCTTTGACTTTTCTTGGGAGGTGGGGTATTCCCCTAAATTAGCAAATTCATTCTTAAAAAAAACACCAGCACTGTTTTAGGTCCACAACTTTTGTTTCCTAGTTTGAACAAAAATTAAGGTTAGTGCAGAACTACCTGGAAATGTACCGTCAATTATTTACATGAGTTCCTAGCTATATCCCACATATTACATACCACATATGGAGTGGTGTACCACTCTCATAGAAAGGTATATAAGAATCTAACAATATAGCTTGTGGGTGCAAAGGTTTGGTTGCTAAGGTAAAATAAACAGACAGAATAATACCCATGGCAGTGGTTATTACCCACCACAAGCAACTATCACTTTAATATGTTCATGATTTTAGTTGGATGTTTTAGTTTCATAAGATACTCTTAAGACACCAGTATAAACTCATGCTAAGGTAAAACATTTAAACAAAATCCAATAAGCAAGCAAACAACACCACAGATGAATAGACTATTTAATCACTAGGTTATTGTTTATTAGAGGTTTTGGAATCCATCAATCATGAACAATTAGCAAACAACCAGTAGCTAAAATCCAATGAATTTAATCATAAAGATACTCTAAAACACTATCTTCACACAAGATAAAACTCCTATTACACATGCATAAAAATCAGGACTGCACAAATAACACACTAGTATGAAAAATCTACACCAGCATGCTATAAGAGATAATCATATCCTATAACCATAGAACATGAAACTAAATAATTCATGGCATGATAACAGAAGTAATTACTTCCTAAACATGCTATATCGACACATATACTCATAAAATAAAAAGAGGTTAATACTAGAGCAAAAATCACCATTTTCTAGTGGTGAAACTAGTTTTCGCGCTAGAGAAGCAAACAATGCTATCATGATGTTTAAACTTAAACAAGCAAGTCATGAACATAAATGTACCTAATAACAGTACCCAAAACTTACTCATGTTAGTAAGCACA
Organism: Alopecurus myosuroides; assembly: GCA_028641055.1. Classification (NCBI taxonomy): domain Eukaryota; kingdom Viridiplantae; phylum Streptophyta; class Magnoliopsida; order Poales; family Poaceae; genus Alopecurus; species Alopecurus myosuroides. Next base: position 4,758 of record JAPCYS010002088.1, on the reverse strand, counting down.
AACATCAAAACAATCCCATGAAACAACTATTAAACATGCATAAATTTCTTTTAGCAATTTCTGTTTTCCTTTAACCAATTGCTAGCAAACAAGCAAGGTATAACTCACACAACCAGTAGCTATGCAATTAATTAAAAGTTATCTTAACTTTTTCAAAAATCCATACACTCAATTTAAAATTATTCACAAAAAATCTACCAATCAAGAGGAATTTATTTTATTTGCGAACAATTTAATTTTAGCACACGATAGTGAAACATTTCTTAACATGATACCCCTAAGGAATATTATGCTAACAAAAGGATCACACCTAAACATATTAGTATTTACTAATAAGAGATAAACTTCTCACTTGCATAAGTGAATATAAACAATTATATTTTCCATGGTGGAAAATAGAGATCAATCACATAGTGAAACATGCTATTTTCACACATGTGTATGGTTGGGGATTTTCATCCTCAAGCCAAAATGAAATGGGACCAGTGGGCTATGGCCTACTAATACCAAGTAAAAATAGGTACTAAGCCTCTGGTTACTCATGAAAAACCTTGCATACAAGATAAAAATATAAGGCTATTTAATCTAGTGAAACAATACTAGTGCATATTGATAGCAATGCTTACATATGCCTTACTATTAAGAGACATGCATGCTAACAGAGGTACACACATCAAAATAACAGTACCTAAATGGTACTGGACTCAAAGAAAAACATAGCACAAAATCTACTAAGAAAGTATACACAGATCTAGCTCTCACAATACTTCCAAATAATAAACTAGAAGGTGACAAATGCCATTTCATTTTTATTCGAGTTTCCAATCATGCACACACTTTCTAGGGTAGATTTATTGTAATAAAACAACATAATAACAAGTCCTAACAACTCCATATAAGTTAGGAAGCAAGATTGAATAAAACACAAATTTATTTCAATCAAGAGCACACAAAGAGACTAAAACAGGAAAACTGTTGTTTCCTATATCTATCACAACCGTTCCATCGTTCACTTAATTTCTAAACCCCGAATTTCATAGTAACTACAATGTCTTATTAAAATTTGGTTTCCAAAGTAGATACACATGATATCCTATTGACTAGTAAACGAATAGGTCATCATCTTATTTTCTCGTGACTTCTCCTTTTTACCAACTAGATTAAAAAGTGTCGTAAGCCACTTAATTCTTTGTTTTAGAAAGAGTTGTCAGTAGTTTGCATGATTTGGTTAGGTGTCAACCTAAGATTAGACCAAGCATGTTAGTCTTGTTAGCTTTCTATTTAATCATGTTTGTCCGACAAGATACGACTAGCGTCATCGTACGTCGAATATTGAATTGTGCTCTTTTGATTGGCTTTTGAGGGGGTTGCGTATCATGGCATGTGAAGACTTCTTTTGCACCTTTCTCCAGAGGAGGGAGGTATATAACTTTTAAAAGGGGATTTCTCTTGTTTGGTCTTTTAAAAGGGAACATAAAAAAAAATGTGCAACATTTAGCCAACAGAGCAAAACGAGTCTTTTGCAAACAGACAAACACAGAGGTTTTGGTCAGTAGTGGTCGGTTTATTCACGCCTTTTATTCTTTGAGGGTTGTCGTTGTTGGAGCTTTATCTATTGAAGTGCATCACTGGTAGCAATGCTATCAGCTCGTGTGGCTTGAGGGTCCTCTATTATTAGGCCTAATGGTGCTTTCATTGATCGTGGGGGAGATGGTGGTGGTTCACGACGGGTCGCATTATGAAGCGAAAACAAGTATAAGTCTAAGCAACAAATTCTTGTTTTTGAATGCTATACAAACATTTTTGCTTGCAAAAATTTAACACGAGGCGATTCAAAAACAAGAGCGGGGCAATCACAAATCTGCAAATTTTGAGCACCCCACAAACATATAGAAGCCTAGATGAACCAAAATTCTACACCACACAATAGCACAAAGTCCTACGGACACACATAAGCAAGCCATAACACACAAGCAAGGCTCCATTGGAGCTACGTCAGGGGAGATGACTCATGGAGCTATCGCTAAATTACTCCAAACTAGACTGATCCAAAATCCTAGAAGTGGCTGAAGAACTATATCTACTTCTGACCATCATTACTGTAGAGCTAGGCAATTATTTTGGTCTCTCGGGACATCGGCAAGTATACAAGTTTTTGGATGAAAACAAGATAATAGAAGTAAAGTTTTGATTAAACTTTATGCAACAATCTGTTTTTGAAACTCCAACTATTTTCTGGACAGAAAACTTCAAAGACGAGAGATGTTTCAAAAACAGAGCGGAGCAGTTGCAAACAAGTAAGAAATAAACTCTTAACCGAGAGAGATACCAACTCTGTAAGGCCCGCCCTTCGAACCACTGTTCAAGGACGCCCTTGATATGCATTTAGAATCTTTTGAAAAGATCAGAAGGAGGGAAAATATACTAAAATTCCCTTAGATTAAAATAATGTAGATAGCAAATAGGTTTTTACTCAAAAATACTTTTCTTTCCTATCTGACGTCCATGCTAACTAAGGTCTCCTAAGGTCAGGAAGGCTCTGATACCAACTCTATAAGGACCCCAGACCGGCAGTCTGAAACCCTCCGTATGCATACATTCACGATCCCAGAAAGATCAGTCGTGAACAACATACACAGTTGGCACACAGAAATACATCATCCATTACACGAATACATAAAGGTATTACATAAAAGATCACATGATCAAGTTTAACGCAACTGCCACAAAGGCAGGCAACTTAACCATCACAGCGGAAGACAATTAAAACACAACGTAGTTGAGCCCAAGTCACGCCTTAACTACAGACCCTAGTTCGCAAATCCGTCAACTCCGTACTTCTCTTCATAGATATCCTTTGGAGGTTCCTTCTCAAAATCTGATAAGTAGATACCAGGGGCGAAACCATAATGAGTACATTTGAATGTACTCAGCAAGACATCCATCATGTCACTTACCAAACATGCAAATATGCTTATATGGTGGAATAGGTAGGCTATAAATAGGGTTCACTACCAATGGTGTTCATATATGATGACACCACAGTTGCAGTCAGGTTAATCTGTATCTTCGTTGAAGAAGATACTTCAGAAGAAAATAATATAGTTTTATTTCTCTTGTAGATATCACATGTACAAGAGTTTTTGTAAAACTTTGTTAAAGAATATTTTCTCTTTGCAAAACTTCTTGGAATCAGTTTCCAGAATTCTTGCTTAGAGTAGAGAAGGTTTTCTTTGCAAAACATTTTGTTTTGTATCACATCATCTGGCTTTTCATCATCGACGATACCTCCACGGTATAAGTTTCCATTCCTTTCCGAACTTCACAAGTTCAACACTTCCCTTCAAAATTCCTTTTCAAAACTTCCTCTTTTGAAAACATTGACACAATGCTAGCTACATGGCCATTCAACCGTCCATATCCGAGGACGCGGCTATCTCGAAATAGTTTTACTCTGCAGAGGTGTACACATTTCCACCAGATCCAGAATCCGCCATGAAACACCCATGGACTGTCCTCAACCTATGAGAACATCAAATAACTGATCTTGACTATCCACTATTTACAAGCTAGTACATGACTATCTCTTCAATTGGGGTTCCCCTCCCTGGCAAGCCGTGTCCCACACCGCCCAAACAGGAGACCCAACTGCTGCATCCGGAGGGAAAATTAATCCCACACTTTAGATGTCCCGTATCCTCCACTCCTAGCGACACTTCAGTTCGGAGGATCCAATCCCCTATAGCACTTGAGATAGCACACATACTAACCATAACAAGTTTTTAATCAAGCCCCTACCCATATTGGGGTAAAGTGGCAGTACGGTAAAGGTTGTCCAGCGAAGACTAGGTTATGTGTCATTTTTGAAAACACCACTTTCTCAAAAATGACCACTTCCACATTCCTCCGGAGAACAAGGATCCGCCTTTTCTCCGGGTTTTTCCGTAAAGCCTTTGTTTTGTAGAATCACAATTTTAGGGTGTCCACTTAGGGACTAGTATATTTTATGGTAATAAATACCATATGGTGGCTTATGGGCTTGGTATTACCAAGTTTAACTACTGGCATGATAGTAACCTATATAATAGTATAGTAGTAATAGCCACATCAAAAATAGTTTTGATAATCAAGTTTTTTTGTAAAACTTCAGAGGTAAAACATGCATGATAGATAATGATAAGTATTGTATCAGCAAGCATCAGGATGGCTTGCCTGGTATCTCTTTGTGTCCCTGATTTTGGAGTGACTGGAACTTGAAACAGAGCTTCACGACACTTCCTTCCTCTTCGTTTTCTAACGTCGTAAAAAGAATAAAGGACACACATTCAGAACCAATCAAGGCAAGCAACCATACATAACCTTACATACAGCAAGGGATCTAATAATAACCAATCACTCAATTATTAATTGAGGCAAACAATCAAACACACACACACTTGGCAGGAAATGCCATTTAATAAGACAGCTCAAGGTTGGAGGAACATATCTCACAACCTTAATATCATGGATTCAGTGGGTGTGCCACTCTCATACCAAGATATTAATAAACCCAAAATACACTTAGGTTCACAAGGGTGAGCCTACTAAAAGTATATAAAACATGCACAAAAATAATTATGGCAATGTGTCTATCAACCACACCACAAAAAGAAAAAGGTAGCTAATCTGCTAAGCCTAAATTCACATCAAGAATAACTAAGACACATGATTTGAAAAAGTTACTTTTACAAATCAGTGAGCCTACATAAGTGTAACAAG
>JAPCYS010000940.1:0-21658 GCA_028641055.1 Alopecurus myosuroides | reverse complement strand
ATACAAGCAGTATGGATGATTATAAGTGATAATAACAATCTGAAATAAATATGGCAGCAAGCAAACATGTAGCAGAACAGGCGGAAAGCGGTGTTTCAATGCTTGGAAATAAGGCCTAGGGCTCCTACTTTCACTAGAGGACACTCTCAACAATGAAAACATAATTGAATGCATAAATATCAATTCTTCACTATGCTACTCCGAACCACTCTCCGGTCGAATAACGAACACTAATCATTGCGTAGGGCTATAACAACACTCCTCAAGTCTATATTCCCTCTCTAGGGCACCCCAATGTCACTACGAGCGCCATAAATTAGTACTAAACAAACGCCACAATTTCATAGGTTCATCTTCCAACACAAGATATAAATATCATGCTAAACCACACGGTGCACACACTATCACCTTTACCCCGTGATCAAAGTGTTTACGGAGATAACAAAACCACTTGAGTCGCATAACAAATGAAGATCAATCTACATAGTCAACTAGATTACAAAGCTCATGATCACATAAAGATCACACCATGGGAGAGAGAGATGAACCACATAGCTACCGGTAGAGCCCTCAGCCCCGGGGGAGAACTACTCCCTCCTCATCATAGGAGACATCAACGACGATGGAAATGGCGGTGGAGTCGATGAATATGGCCTCCGGGGGCACTTCCCCATCCCGGCAGGGTGCCAGAATAGAGATCTGTCCCCCGAAACTTGTTGGTGGCGGCGGCGGAGCCACGGATGTATTTTGCGTCAAAGGTCGATGTGTCTAGGGTTTTCCACCTGTGGGGATTAAATAGGTGAAAGGGCAGAGGCGGTGGAGGTCCAGGGGCCCCACACCACCCCCCGGCGCGGCCAAGGGGGCCGCGCCACCCCATGGTCTGGGCCCCCTGTGGCCTCCCTACGGGGCTCTTCGGGACTTCTGGAAGCTTCCGGGACTTTTAGGACTTCTGGCTTTCGAATTTTCCAATTCCGAGAATATTTCCAGAACAACTTTTCTAAAACTAAAAACAGCAGAAAAAGGGAACTGGCTCTGTGGTATCTTGTTAATAGGTTAGTCCCGGAAAACGTGTAAAAATGACATAAAGTGTAAGTAAAACATGTGGGAAACAACATGAAAACAACGTGGAACATCAAAAATTCGGGTTACGTTTATGACGTATTAGGCGGCTACAGAACTTTTCATGGAAGGGGGCTCGGGTGTTTAGGGTTTTCCCGAGGAGGAGCTTAAATAGGCGAAAGGGCAACGTCGGTGGGTGGCCAGGGGGTACACACCACATGGTGACGCGGCCAGGGGGCGCGCCGCCCTATGGTGTGGTGGCTCGAGGGCCCTCCTCCGGGTCTCCTCCGGACTCCGTGTACATGACAGAATTCTAAGGTCCTGGGTTTTGTTCCGTCCAATTCCGAGAATACTTCCAGAACAAATTTTCTGAAACCAAAAACAACAGAAAATAGGAACTAGTGTTGTGGCATCTTGTTAATAGGTTTGTCCCAGGAAATCAATAAAAATGATGTAAAAGTATAGAAAACATGTAGCAATTGGCACGAAAACAACATGGAACATCATAAAGTATAGATACGTTTGAGACATATCAACATCCTAAAGCTAAGTTCTACTCGTCCTCGAGTAGGCAAAACGATAAAATAAAATTATGAGGTGACATGCTACCAACATAATTTTGATCATCATAATTGTAAAAGCATTTGTAAAGCTGAGATCATAGTACTCTAAATACAGGCATGATAGACAGAATTCTAACGATGAAACTTCACAACCATGTTGCAACATGAAAAGTAACACAAACAAAAGATCATGAATAATTCATTTGAAAGTTATATGTTTGTTTCGAGCATAAAGAAAGCATAGCAAAGTGGTATTCCGCTTGTCCTTAAAAGAGGAGCAAAACATAAATGCCAGGACACCTTCAAAGTGCAAGTGGTGACTAGAAATAAATAGTTTGAGAGCAAGTAATAACAAAGCATGAATCAATCAACAATAATCTTTGGGACAAATGCACATTAAACTCAGAATGGCAACTACGCTCTCTTAACTGTGCATAAAGTTAGAAGATGAAGACTCAACATAAAAGTAAAAGAAAGACCCTTCACTGAGGAAAGCAAGGATTAACTTGTGTGTTAGAGATTCTTATTTTATTAAAACGGATATACTGAAAACAATTTTGAGAGAGGTGTATGTTTATGTCAATGAATGGCAAACGGACAATATAGTACGTCACAAGCAAACTAGATTTCACAAGAGCGGATCCCATTGAAGGATGCTAATTGGGGTCAGTAGATCATCCCTCTTCTCTTTTGCTTACACAATTATGCTTTGACTGATAAATTAGGGGCAAAAAGAGTAAAGAGAATTTATATAACCACATTTTGGGGCTGGGCACCCCGATGCCAACTCTTATAGCATTTCGATAAGAAGATGTGCCACTAGTCCAGGTCTGTAAAGTCCAATCAACAAGTGAGATGAAGATTCTCTATTTGCATCCTCATGAGCTAAAACAGAGGCACAAAACAAGTATAATTTTGAAGGTTTTAAAGGTATCACATGAGAATTTTACTTTTGAGTGGCGGTTAAATACCACATGTAGGTAGGTATGGTGGAAACATTTGGAAAAATTTGGTTTTTGGGAGTTGGATGCACGAGTAGAGCTCATACTAGTACAGGTGGAGGCTAGCAAAAGACTGGGAGCGACAAATTAAGAGAGCATAATGGCCATAATCATGCATAGCGACAAAAACTTTATTAATCAAAGCATACATGGTATTACAAGTTAAAAACTAAATGATCATGGAGGCTAGAGGTGACTGGTTTATAGTCATAACATGGTGTAAGCATGCGCCAAGTCAACCAAATAAAGCATTCAAAGGAGAATACCACAATATTATGATATTATGTGATAAAAACAATGCATGATTATTTCAGTGGCACATTAAGCACTCTCAGATGTTTAGTACAAGTCATGATACATCAATAATTACTAGGCATAGAATTAAAATAACATCCAACATGACATGATAAAGTCTATCCACGGTCTAAACAAGCTTCTACTTGCACCGTTATAAGCATGAAATATTTTATTTCTTTCCAACACCGTCACTTTATTTAAACAAAAACTCTCCATATGATATATCAATGAAACAAGATAGTAGCACTATTGTACAAGAACTTACAGCTCTGAATAAGAGATGCATGAAAAACATGAGCTAAAAAGAGGAGGAGTTGCAATAGCTAGAAGAAAAACGAAGAATACGAGCATGATAATGAGGAATACGAGTATTCGTATGAAAAGGCGGAGCGTGTCTCTCTCCCGCACAAGAATGCTAGGTTCCAACTAAGTTTATTGCAGAAAGGAAAACAAAAGAAGACAAAATAAAAGCAAACAGACACTTCAAGTAAAGTGCATATGATGTGACCGAATAAAAATATAGTTTCTAGAAGTGACCTGATAAGTTGCCGAGGAAGAAGGGGATGCCTTGGGCATCCCCGAGCTTAGACACTTGAGTCTTCTTGAAATTTTTGGGGATAAACCACGGGTTCATCCCCAAGCTTAGGATTTTCACTCTTCTTGATCACCCTATATCATCCTCTTCTCTTGACCCTTGAAAACTTACTTCACACCAAACTGGAAGCAATTCTCATTAGAGGGTTAGTGCAAAATCAAAAACTCACATGTTCTGCATGGACACAAGCATTATTAATACTTTTTAAACATTAGCTGCAGCCAATTATGTTTCATGGAGCAAAGAAATCCACTCAACATAGTAAAAGAGAGAATGCAAAGCAAAAAATGCATAATATGTCAAAACGAGAACAGTCTGTAAATACAAAAAATTTCGAGGAACTTACATTTCTCAAATAAAAAAACTTAGAAATAGAAAAAGTTCCGGAAATAGCCAAGGATTATGCACAATTTTTTTTAGGTCATTTTGATCTTTTTGGAATTTTATATGAATTTAATAGTGGAGAGCAGAAATCTGTTTTCTACGCAAATCCAGATCTAGCACCAACCTTTCGCTAGAGACTTTACTAGGCACAACAAATACGATAAAATAAAGATACAAAGGAGTTCTATAGAAGTAAACAACAGCTTGTATCAAAGAAAACAGAAGAAAACAATGCAAAAATAAAAACAAGGGTTATCTCCCAAGAAGTGCTTTTCTTTAACGCCTTTCAGCTAGGCACAGAAAGAGAATATCAAGTGTTTTCTAATGAAGAACCATCCAAACATAATTTGTTCGAATAATAGAATCAAAAGGTAACTTAATTATCTTCTTAGGAAAGTGTTCCGTACCTTTCTTGAGTGGGAATTGATATTTAATATTCCCCTCTTTCATATCAATAACAACACCAACATTTCTAAGAAAAGGTCTTCCCAAAACAATAGGACACGAAGCATTGCATTCAATATTCATAACAACAGAATCAACAGGGACAAGGTTATTGTTAACCATAATAAGAACATCATCAACTCTCCGCAAAGTTTTCTTCTAGCATTGTCGGCAAGACAAACATCCAAATAACAGTGTTCCAAAGGTGGTAAATCAAGCATATCATAAAGTTTCTTAGGCATAACAAAGATACTAGCACCAAGATCACATAAAGCATTACAATAAAAATCATTAACCTTCATTTTAATGATGGGATCCCAACCATCTTCTAGCTTTCTAGGGACAGAGGCTTCACGTTTTAATTCTTCTTCTCTAATTTGCATGAGAGCATTTGTAATATGTTTTGTAAAAGCCATATTCATAGTATTAGCATCAGGACCACTAGAAAGATTTTGTAGAAATATAATTACTTCGGAAATATTGCAACAATCAAAATCAAGATCATTTTTATCAAAGGTAATGGGAGCATTATCTCCCATATCTATAATTTTTTACCACTTTTATCATGAACAATTTTAGTGGTTTTAGGCAATTTTAAACGTTTAGGAGAAGAAGTGGGGACATTTCCAACACCAACTATTTTACCTTTGATAGTAGGAGGTTTACTAGCATTAGAAGCTTCAGTTTTACTAGTGGTGGTAATAGTACAAACTTTTCCTATATTATTGTTTCTAGCAATTTCATCTTCTCTTTCCCACCTAGCATGCAATTCAGCTAACATCCTGACATTGTTATCAATTCGAACTTGAATAACATTCAGAGTTTTTCTTTATTTAACATCATGAGGCATAACTTTAGTTTTAGAAGATCAACATCAAGAGCAAGGGTATCAACTTTAGAAGCAAGAACATCAATTTTGCCAAAAAAAAAATCCTCAACAGATTTATTAAAAGCTACTAATAAAGTCCTTGAGCATGTTTTTAAGATTAGAGGGTACGCTTCTATTGTTGTTGTAGAAATTGCCATAGTAATTAACATAACCATTACCATTAGTAGAAGGATATGGCCTATAATTTTTGCTACCAAAATTATTCCTATAAGAATTGTTGTTGAAATTAGTGTTTTTAATGAAGTTCACATCAACATGCTCTTCTTGAGCAACCAAAGAGGCTAAAGGAACATTATTCGGATCAACAGGAGAATGGCCATTCACAAGCATAGACATAGTAGCATCAAGCCTATCACTGAAGGAAGAGGTTTCTTCAACATAATTTACCTTCTTACCTGGTGGAGCTCTCTCAGTGTGCCATTCAGAATAATTTACCCTCGTACCATCAAGAAGCTTTGTTGCAACACCCAAAGTGATGGACATAAAGGTTCCTCCAGCAGCTTAATCTAGAAGGTTTCTTGAAGAAAATTTCAGACTTGCATAAAAGGTTTGTATGATCATCCAAGTAGTCAGTCCGTGAGTGGGACAATTCTTTACTTACGATTTAATTCTTTCCCATGCTTTAGCAACATGCTCATTATCAAGTTGCTTAAAATTTATAATGGTACTTCTTAAAGAAATAATCTTAGCTGGAGGATAATATATTCCAATGAAAGCATCTTTACATTTAGTCCAAGAATCAATACTATTCCTAGGTAAAGATAGCAACCATTCTTTAGCTCTTCCTCTCAAAGAGAAAGGAAACAATTTTAGTTTAATAATATCTCCATCTAAATTCTTATATTTTTGCATCTCGCAAAGTTCAAAAAATATATTAAGATGGGTAGCAGCACCATCAGTACTAACACCAGAAAAATTGCTCTCTCATAACAAGATTTAACAGGGCAGGCTTAATTTCATAAAAATCAGCAGTAGGAGCAGGCGGAGCAATAGGTGTAGTAATAAAATCGTTGTTGTTTGTGCTACTAAAGTCACACAACTTAGTGTTCTCAGGAGTAATCATTTTAGCAAGATTAAAAACAAGATAAAAATAACAACTAGAATAAGAACTATTTTTTTGTGTGTTTTTGATATAGAGAAGCAAACAAGATCAAATAAAATAACACTACAAGAAATATGTTGATACGTGACCCTCAATTTTTGTCACTAGAAGGTCACGTAGGTTGATTCATGACCCCTTTTTGACCAAAAATGAAAAGTCACATACCGAGCGTCTTATTTCATCGTCAATGACTAATCGGATGGAATTGTCATAGACTCTATGACCCAATCAGAGGGGTCATAACCCTATGACCAACTGATTTGGTCATGTGATATCCTGCCATAGCCACGTCACATCCTACGTGGCCAATCCTACGTGGCAAATATTATGACCAAATGACTAGGTCATTGAAGAGATTCAGCCCAGTCCATACTGCTCCACCAAATGGGCCAGCCCAATGTTTTAGCCCAATAATTTTTTTTTCCCTTTAATTTGTTGTCAGGTTAAAAGGCTCATGTGAAATTTCGTCTGGGCCTAGGCCTTTTCCATCCATTTCGAATCTGGGCCTTGGCCTATTTATGGTCCAATGTATTTCCTGGCTGTTGACTACTTTTGGTCCATTAAAATTGAATTTTTTTTTATAATTGAATACAGCCCACTAGTAGTTGGGCTGATGCCATGGGCTTTTTACTGTTAAGCCCAATTGCATATAGATAGGTCAAATTCAAATCCATACATACAAATTTGAATTCCAGTAAATTTGAACTACAACTCATTCCACAATGCAAATCCTCACATAACTCATATTCAAGGCACATCATTCTCACAGAATTCATACATTCTCACAGAATTCATACATTCAAGGTTCATTCAAATCATTGAAGGAAAAACTGATACCACCAGGTACCAACGAAAAAAAGTAAAACAGAAAACAGAATAGAAACTCCACTTCTACTTCCACTTCTACTTCCAAAAAACTCCACTTCTATCTTCTATCTTGAACTCCACTTCTACTTCCAAAAAACTGCACTTCTATCTTCCACTTCCTGTTATCTGACCTGAAAAAAGGAACAGAATAGAAACTTCAGAAAACATAGAGCTTCAGAACAGAAAGTGCATTGAGCAATACAGAAAAGAACTGAAACTGGAATCATTTCAGCTATAGCTTCACAACCAAACATAGAGCTTCACAGTTTAAAATCAGAACATGCATGATGCTCACAGGAGAAATAACCCAGCAAACACACAGGGGAACTTACCATCAGAGAGCCTTGCTTCCAAACAACGCCATCAGGTGAGCTAGTTGCGCATGAGTTTCGTCCGTCTTTTGTTGTAGCAGAAGATGCTCCTTGTCACGTACAGCTTGTGCAACTTCTGCTTCTTCGCTCCTCTTCTTCATTTCAGCTAGCTCTGCCCGCATTGCTTCATTTTGGATTTGCTCCCTCTCCAGCTTCTCCTCTAGCTCAATGACATGCGCAGCCACAGCAGGATCTGATTTACTGAACTTCCTGGATGAGCTTGATTGAAGACCAACATTCTTGAGGAATGTGCTTGAAGGGCATTTCTTGGTAAGCACATCAGCAACAACAGCGACATCAGACTTTTGTTGGCCTTCTTGTGCTGAATCATCCAACATATTCTCCATGTCCTTCTGCAATTACAGATGCACAACATACATACACATATTAAAATTCTGTTATAGCAAATTGGAGCTACCTTAGCAGGCAACACATCTGAAAATATCATATAACAGGCAACACATCTGAAAATATCATATAACAGGCAACATATATACTACCATGTAACAAGCTAGAGAGAATTGCTGGGCACCAACCAAGATCACAAGCAGGTCATGTAGAAGCATAGTGCAGAACTGTATTAACTATACTTGCTAAAAAATCCATCTAAACCTATCTGTTTTGAACACATGTAATAGAATGTAATAGATCATCTAACATCAAGTATGAGACAAGTAACTTACTATAGCTGCCTGCACTTCCTGGGAAAAACCCTCTTTCTTGCTGTTATGTGTAGCCTTAAACAGGTCTACCGCAGTCAAGTCCTCCTTCTGAAACATTTTCCATCAAGACAGCAGGCAGACTATAAGCTTTCAAGGCAAAATATTCTTAGGCCAATTGAAAAACATGAGTTTTCTTACAGTTTGATATATGTGGGCAGCGTAGCATCGAGAACCTGTCCTTTGCTGAAACTTGACTTTACTTCTGTTTTTCTTGGCACTTTCACAGGTTTGCTACAATAGAATAAATGAGCAAAGTACAATCAAGAACAACAGCAGATACATCACAGCAAGCATTAACAAAACTCATAGCGCGTGAACATACATACCTTGTGTTTCGGGGTAGACCACAGTTCTACCAGCTTTTGCCATTCATTGTCTGACAAGCCTTCCACCGGGACTTGGCGCTAACTTCATTAGCTGCCACGTCGTTGAAGAAATCCTTCTTGATCAAGTGGCGTCTATTCTTTGATACTTTCTTCAAGATGTCTTTGCAAGTCTTCTCAAGAGTCTTCAGTAGCGTCAATGTGAAAATTGGCCTACCAAAATAGGAAACAAGGCAATGGGACAGTCAGATAATCATATTGCCAGGGGTATCCATAGCAAGAACATGAGATTCAGGTTCAAAGCAGTTAGCTTACAGAAACTTTCCCAATGAAGTTCTTGACAATGTTGGGGTCTTTCTTGTACTCCTTAAAGTGAGGCAGCACCGGCAGAACAGATCTTGCAATATAGCCACACTCTGATGCAAGCAATGCAGCCTGCATCGGCTTCTCTGGACGGTTCATCCCTTGAGAAATTTGGATGGTGACCTTCTCACCCAATCCCTTGGTTAACCGCTCTAGCCCTGTTCCCCTTCTCTTGTGTTTAACCAAAGCAGTTTCATCTGAAAATGTAAATATAGCAGAATGTCATATATACATGCATGCCATCGGTTAACAGAATACACTAATAAGGTGGCATGTTCTACAGATGGATACATCAAACCAAATGTAGGAATGGCATAGGAGTGACTTGCTTCCATCAGAAGTATGTTGATTCTGTTCAGTGACTTGCATAGTCTTTTCTCCATCCATGTTCCCGGAGCTTCCTTCATCCACATGCAGCGGGCCTTGTACATTGTCGCATAGCAAGCTTCCACCATCATTGTGCATTGTCATTTCTCCATCCATGTTCCCTGTGTTTCCTTCATCCACATCTTCATCCACATGCAGGTGTGGTGTGGTTTCTTCCATGCTGGTTGGAGCCAACACCTTCTTCTGCCTTTTGAAGAGACAGTTGTCATCTTGATCTGGTCGGATATCAGCTAGCATTCTTTTAGTTCCTTCTAGATCTGGAGCCACCCTTCCAGGAGCCATTGCAGAAGATTGAGTTGAATCAAGTGTGCGTATCCGTGTGCTTGTCCTTCTGCTGCTTATCTTCTTAACAACACACTTCTTCCTTCTAGAAACCTTGGGTCCCTCGTAGAAACAACAAAGACAATGGCATTAGATAATGAGTAAGAAAAGTCTTTGCACAGATTAAACAAAGAGCACACAAATTAAGCCCCCCCTTCCCACCACCACACCCACCTTAACTTGCTTCTTCACTACGGTATCATCACTTTCATCTTGACCAATCACTCCATCGTCCTCAGGACTGTACTCTGAGCTTGAGTCTTGAGTTATGGCAGATGTTGAATCATTGGTTGTAATTGCACTAGCTTCAGTACCAGCATTGTTTGAATTCCTAATCATGGATACTAGTGCACCGATGCCAAGGGACTGGAATATACGATTGTTCCTCAACATTTGCTGAACCCTAATCTTCTCGTATTCCGTGGCAGGTGCTTCTTTTTGAAAGATAAAATTAAGCAACCATGAGTTTGATTTGGTTGAATTGCATTGAGAAGCAAGACAACGAAAACAAGTAAGTTGAATCTTTGAAACATGGTATTGAGTACAATTAATTCATTAGGAACTAATAAACAACCCCATTCTAGGCAATTTATCTATCCTATCATGTTTTATTTATCCTTATTCCTGGTACCTTAACAAGCACAAGAAAAAATATGACCATAGCTAGAACAGGACATAATAGCATGCAATACAATGAAAAAATATAACCATATATTACAAGAACAGCATGTAATAAGCTAGAGATACATGGAAGCAAACATAGACAAGGTAGCAGGAAAAGCATAAGGAACAAGGTTACTTACCGGCAAGCAGGTTCTTCTTTGACATCTTTGCCATTGATGATCTCAACCTGGGGTTTTGATCTGGTTAGTAAAAAATTATAATGAAAAGAATTTGTTCACACGAAAATTTGATGTAACAGGAAATTAACTTCCTTCTTAGGAAATATAGCATTCTTTCTTAGCAAATATGATTTCATATCAGAGTTATTGTAAAACTAAACAACAGTAGCATCAATGAGCCCTAAACTAAACAACAGTAGCATCAATAAGCCCTAAACTAAACAACAGTAGCATCAATAAGATGGATCAAATCATGCAGGTGGGGATCAAATCATGCTATGGAGAAGAACCCTAAACCTAGAACAAGGAGCTAGCTAAGGGAGATGGAGGGTACAACTCACCGTCGACGAGGTTTAGATCGATGGTGTGGCGGTCGTCGTCGTCGTTCCTGTCGCGGCTCCTGTCCCGCCTCCTGCCGCCGTCGTCGGATAGTGGTGATGTGCGGTGGTGCGGTGCGGTGGGGAGAGGGTAGAGGGGATAGTGGTGCAGTGCGGTGGCGCGGTGAGGTGGGGAGAGGTGGGGTGAGGTGTGCCTCCTCCGTCGCCGTCGGGGAGAGGTAGGGTGTGCGGCGGTGTGGTGCAGTGCGGTGCGGTGGGGAGAGGGGGGATGGGGAGAGGTGGTGCGGTGGCGCGGTGAGGTGCGATGGGAGAGGTGGTGCGGTGGTGCGGTGGTGCCTCCTCCGTCGCCGTAGGAGAGAGGTGGTGCGGTGGTGCGGTGGTGCGCCGTAGGGAGAGCGGATTGGATCTGAGCGGTGGAGAGAGGGGAATGAATTGGTCGGTGGAGAGAGGGGAATGAATTGGTCGGGGCGGGAATTAATTGGTCGGGGGCGGGGATCCCCAAATATTTTGGTCTGAGGCGGGACATGAGGCGGGACAGCGGGAATTAATCAAAAAAAATATTTGGAACCTAATTTTTTAGTTTTCTTTCTATTTTTGGCCTCACATGTGAAACTTTGGAATAATAATTGGGTATTGATTAATTCAAACCAACTATTTCGGTTGCTATGTCACATAACATGAATAACTTTTCCATTTGTTTTGGATTTTTACGAATTTCTATCACTTGTTTCTAGACCGGTTCGAAATCGCCGCGGTCACCGTCCGTGTCTCGGGGTTGAATCATGCTTCTTACACTCTGTTTACACAAAGAACCTAAAATGTGTTATATTTGATGTACAAATAACCAAATTGTTTGCACAAAGATGACGACGGAACCTAAAACGTACGAAGATTCATGGCTTTCGGTTGAAATGACGGATGTTTTGGCCACATCCATGGCATAGTTTGTTTAAATGTGCCCATATTCCACACAAAGGTGCATATTGGAACAACTAACAATGTTCATGAAGAAAGTTTTATTTTTCGTTGAATAAAAATACCATTTTCCCTTCCCGGAGTGTCAAAACCGGCTTGTTTTGTGAAGCACATACAAAAAATATGTTGCAAAAATGTACAAAGTAAAATTCTAAATATATTATGTCATGTTTGATCTACAAATAACAAACTTACTACCTCTGAATAGCTCAAAATACACCTCATTTGAAAAAGACAAATTTCTGCCGATTCAGCTGAAACCGGGCCAAATTTGAACTACAGGTGCCTCGTAGTTTTCTCTTTATTTTTTGAAAAAATCATTTCTAGGTAGCCAAGTACCTATTTCAACATAGAAACACCAAGAGTTCATCAAGATTCAGCACCTAGGTACGAACGGTCATGTCCCCCGTTTTGACCGTTCACCGAAACCGGCTTTGAAAATTCCAGAAAATTCAAAAAAAATCGAAACGATGCAAGATCTTCGCGTGGTGTTGTTATATATGCCCTAGTATCCACCAAAATAATAAACTTGGAATACGACAATTTGGTGGAAAATGTGTTCACAGAAATGAGCTATCTCGTACGAAGATTCATGGCTTTCGGTTGAAATGACGGATGTTTTGGCCACATCCATGGCATAGTTTGTTTAAATGTGCCCATATTCCACACAAAGGTGCATATTGGAACAACTAACAATGTTCATGAAGAAAGTTTTATTTTTCGTTGAATAAAAATACCATTTTCCCTTCCCGGAGTGTCAAAACCGGCTTGTTTTGTGAAGCACATACAAAAATATGTTGCAAAAATGTACAAAGTAAAATTCTAAATATATTATGTCATTTTTGATCTACAAATAACAAACTTACTACCTCTGAATAGCTCAAAATACACCTCATTTGAAAAAGACAAATTTCTGCCGATTCAGCTGAAACCGGGCCAAATTTGAACTACAGGTGCCTCGTAGTTTTCTCTTTATTTTTTGAAAAAATCATTTCTAGGTAGCCAAGTACCTATTTCAACATAGAAACACCAAGAGTTCATCAAGATTCAGCACCTAGGTACGAACGGTCATGTCCCCCGTTTTGACCGTTCACCGAAACCGGCTTTGAAAATTCCAGAAAATTCAAAAAAAATCGAAACGATGCAAGATCTTCGCGTGGTGTTGTTATATATGCCCTAGTATCCACCAAAAATAATAAACTTGGAATACGACAATTTGGTGGAAAATGTGTTCACAGAAATGAGCTATCTCGTACGAAGATTCATGGCTTTCGGTTGAAATGACGGATGTTTTGGCCACATCCATGGCATAGTTTGTTTAAATGTGCCCATATTCCACACAAAGGTGCATATTGGAACAACTAACAATGTTCATGAAGAAAGTTTTATTTTTCGTTGAATAAAAATACCATTTTCCCTTCCCGGAGTGTCAAAACCGGCTTGTTTTGTGAAGCACATACACAAAATATGTTGCAAAAATGTACAAAGTAAAATTCTAAATATATTATGTCATGTTTGATCTACAAATAACAAACTTACTACCTCTGAATAGCTCAAAATACACCTCATTTGAAAAAGACAAATTTCTGCCGATTCAGCTGAAACCGGCCAAATTTGAACTACAGGTGCCTCGTAGTTTTCTCTTTATTTTTTGAAAAAATCATTTCTAGGTAGCCAAGTACCTATTTCAACATAGAAACACCAAGAGTTCATCAAGATTCAGCACCTAGGTACGAACGGTCATGTCCCCCGTTTTGACCGTTCTCCGAAACCGGCTTTGAAAATTCCAGAAAATTCAAAAAAAATCGAAACGATGCAAGATCTTCGCGGGGTGTTGTTATATATGCCCTAGTATCCACAGAAAACAGCCGTTTTGAGCGCTTAGATAATGGTTGTTTTTTGAAAATTTAATTTATTCAAATGTGATTAAGCAAAATTCCTCCACAGCACCATTCCAACACCACTCAAATCCACCACCAGGAAAGTTGTGGTGCTTACATGTGGGCCCCTGTCCGTGGGACCCACGCGTCAGTGAGGCCACGTACGGCAGAGAGGAGTCCACCTCCTCAAGTCCACCTCCTATTCAGTTCCCCCACCCACCTTCGCCACTTCGCCTCGCCACTTCGCCTCCCCACTCCCCCTCGTCAGTTCCGAGAACACGCGCCGATTCGTCGTCCGCGCCGGCCAGCGCCCGCGATGGCCACCGATTCCGTCGCCCGCGCTGGAGGAAACCCCCCACTCCAGGTGAGATCTGATGTCCCTCCTCGTGTCCCTCCTCCACCGCCGTTTCTGCTAGATTTAGCTAGGGCAATATCGCCTCCCTTTCCTCGTGAGACCATCGCCGCCGTTTCCTGGAGTCCCACATTCGCTTGTGGATTTGCTCGTTTCCCTATCCACCGTCGTTTCTCTTTTTTTTCGAGTAATCCCCCAACTGCAAAGTAGAATCTTGACCGCCGCCAAGGCAGCCAAGGCCAAGTTCGAGGAGAGGTTCAAGACCGGCAAGAACAGGTCGTTCTTCACCAAGCTCCGCTTCTAGACCAAGCAGGGCAGAACAGCCTCTGCGAGTACTTGCGGGTTTTGTTATCGAGCGGGTTTTGCCTCTTCTTCGTATCAGTCACCTGCGCTAAGATATTCTCCTGTTTTGTTATTGAGCGTGAAGAAGACTCTGTGTCCTAGCTAGTGTGGATCTTATGATGAAATATGACGTTTCATGTGTTAAACCATGTCAAGAATAGATCTGGTTGGAATTTTAAGTTCATGATTAGGTTCTTGGATAATCATTTGCCATTTGTTAATTAACATTTTTCAGTAACTGGAAATGATATCACCTTAGCTTCCTCATAATGGTAAATCAACTGCATTTTAAAACTGGTACTGGTCTACAAGTTCCCAATCTGGATTAAGATGTCTCTGTGTGTTGGTTATTGAATTAAGTTCAGGTACTGCATTTATCAGTTGTCATTGTTCACTGTAGTAATAATGACTGATGCATCAGTTGTTTCGATGAACTGGTCATTTCCATTAGTAGCTGTTAGATATAATAAGCTATTAGTTGAAATACATGTAAAGTAGTATCTAAATTATTGTTGTCTTTTTTTATTAGGCCACAATGGATGTGAAACAGGAGGAAGTTGACGCAATTGCCGTTGACGCAATTGCCATTAGTGACGATGAAGTGTGCACTAGGGCCAAGACCATCAGAGGTATGGCTTGTACTCGTGCTTCTGATTTGTTGTAGTGCTGATTCAGTTTTGTATTTACATTTCTTAATCCTTGTATATATGTAGGCCCAGGTAATAAGGGCCATGACACCTATGCACCACATTGTGAGTATGGCAACAAAGTTGCAATGGACCACCGACAGGTGGCATTGCTCAAGGAGTTCTGTGCCAACAAAAACCACACAAGCCATTGTACATCTGCACTTTGCAGAAGTCACACACCATCAACATCAAAGGAAAATGGTAGATTGACCTGCACCACACTTTCTTCATCTCTGTTGGTATATTTTTGCACAGAGACTAATTGCTTACATTATCCTTGCAGTATTTCACCAAGAAATATACCAAGGATCACCTCAGCAAGCACCTAAGGCACCTGCCAAGCAAGGAAGCTACCATTAAGGTCTATCATCGCAGAAATGAAAAAAGTGAGGTCAAGATCCTGCTTGGGAAAGCCAAAGGTGACAACAGGGCCATGATGACGATGCAGTGGATGTCTGTGGTGAACAAATTGGGCGAGAAGTTCAAAGTGGGAGATATCCTTCTCTTCTGGTTTCGCCGCACCCTCAAGAACACTTCAGGTCTCAAGTTGGTTGTGAAGAAGCTGAAGCCATGTGGAGGGCTGTGTGAATAAGCTTAAGCTGAAGCGTCTGATGCTTTTGAACTGACAAGATGTTTATGTCAGGTTGTCAAGCTAGCTAGAGTCATGTTAGTAATGCTTTTGAACTTATGTGATGTGTCTGTCAGTTTTATGGAACCTATGTCAGTTTGTCAAGCTAGAGTATTAAGCTTTTGAACCTATGTTTGCTTTTGGTTTTTGAACATGTTATGTCAGTTTATGGAATGTGTTCCAGCAATGTGTGTGAAATTCTGTGTTTGAAGATGCTATGTCAGTCTCCAGCAAGTTCCAGTATTTACATTTTATTAACCTCCAGTTAAATTTCAGTTATGTTTAAGTGAATTGGCACACATAAATGTTATATATAAAATGTTGTAATCATCCTACTATTACAAGATCACATATCTCTCCCAGTGGCAATGAAGTATCTATTCGAACTAGAGGTCCTGGGTTCGAGTCCCAGGTCTCGACCTTTTTTTGGTCATTTCTCAACAGCAAGCATAAGTTCAGTTTCAACAGCAATTCATCAAGCAAGCATAAGTTCAGTTTCAACAGCAATTCATCAAGCAACCTTGTGCAACAGACAACAACATGCATCAACTACAAGATCCATCTTGGTCATTTCTTAACAACACGCTACAAATTCAGTTTCAGCAACACGCCACAAATTCAACTACAAGATCCAACAGACAGCTACAAGTTTCAGCAACAAGCATCAACTACAAGTTTCAGCTACAGGAAGCAACAGACAGCAACAGGCATCCATCTTGTGCAACAGGCATCCATCTTGATCAAGCAACAGGCATCTTGGAGACATCAAGCAACACCAAGATGCATCAGGCTGCAATACAATTCAAAAAAGGTTAGTACTATCTAACATCAATGAAATTCCAGTAGGTTAGTACTATCTAAATTACAGAAGCATAGTTATAATTTTTACCTTCATTACCATATGCTACTCATCGTCATCGATGCCAAAACCAGGAATTCTATGCCCAGTCCTATTTTCCCCATCATCACTAGCATACTGCAACATAGTATCATCTCCTTCATCCTCGCTTTCATGTTCAACAAACCTTTCTTTTTTTCTTAATGCCTTCTACAACTGAAGCATCTACAAGAACAGGTTCTTGCCGGTCCATTTGCACTCTGGTTTGGACATTGGCTTCACGTGTCTGCACCGGAACTTCTGTACAATTATCATCCTGATATGTTAGGCCACCACCACCTGGACCCTTTTCCATTTCAGTTTCCTTAATACTCCACAAGTGTCTATGCTGGAACTTTTGCACAACTTGCCAACTTCCCTGCAAATACGTGTCTGGCACATAGAAAACCTTTGTTGCTTGAGTTGTCAGAATAAAAGGATCATTCTTAAACCAAAACTTTGCAGTGTTGATGCTTCTGAAGTGTCCATCATCTCTCAATCCGGCGTTCCTCTTGACACCAAGATCGAACCAGTCACACCGAAATAAGACAACTGAACGGTCCATGCCTCCGCTGGAGTTGTACTTCAAATGAATGATGCTTCTGAGCTGACCATAGAAGTCAAAAGGCTCACCATCGCGATCTCCCTCGGTGACTATTCCACTATTCTGTGTCTTTCTGTTTTTCTCGCGGTCAAGAGTGTGGTACCGGACACCGTCAACGATACATGCTGAATACACTCTTACTCGCTTATCCGGCTCGCATGCCAAAGCAAATAGATCATCACTGACCTTCTTCTCATCATGCATCTTGCCAATCTGCACAAAATAAATCAGGGTGAATAAGACACAAAAAGAAGATCGTGTCATAATGGATTCCATGGCTAAATATCTCACATTATTCTTAAACCATTTAGCAAATCCCTTGGCAAGCCTTTTATCAACAGGGATGCGGCTTTCTTGCTTATTCAACTCTTCCTTGAAAATCCTGCAAACCCAAGGAAAGAGTAGTGAGTTAAAACATCTGGTGGGTGATAAAAGTTGGGTTCCTTCCAACCCACGGAGAAAATATAACGAGTGCACAAAATATAACTTACTCTATATATGGTTGCACCTCAGCGCAACTGCTGAGCACAAACCACACCATCTTGTCATATTCATCATCAACCTCCAAGTACTTTGACCCTCCAATAAATTTCACACCATGATTGAAAACTGACACATCACCAATGTGCGAATCATCCCTCTCACTATTTCTGCTTGGGCGATTCCATCTCGTTTCCACATCATCAAAGTACCTTGAACAAAATGTCAAGCACTCATCGACGACATAGGCTTCAGCAATCGAACCTTCAGGCCTCGCCGTGTTTCGCACAGAACGCTTACAAGTAAGCAGCCTTCTTTCGACTGGGAACATCCAACCATATTGCACGGGGCCTCTAAGCATTGCTTCTTTTGGTAAATGCACGGTCAAATGGACCATCACGGTGAAGAAGGCTGGAGGGAAGATCTTCTCAAGCTTGCAAAGAATTATTGGGATTTCCTTTTCAAGTCTTTTCAGCACAGATAGCTTTACTGTTTTGCAGCACAATTCTCTGAAAAAAATTCCCAGCTCAGCAACTGCTTCATATATATCATGATGCATGATTCCTCGGAGGGCGGCTGGCAAAATCCTTTGGAGAAGGATGTGACAATCATGAGTTTTCAGCCCATGGAGCTTGCATCCATCGGGGGAAACACACTTTGCTAGGTTAGCAGCATAACCATCGGGAAATCTCACGGCTCTGATGAACTCACAGAATGCACGTTTTTCTTCTTTACTCATTGTATACCATGCTGGTGGCATTTCAAATGAATCTTTGCCTTTAGGCCTTAGATGCAACTCTTCCCTTATGCCCATGTCTTCAAGATCAAGCCTGGAGTTCAAAGTGTCCTTTGTCTTTCCTTCAATGTTGAGGAATGTGCCAAGCAGATTATCACATATATTTTTCTCGATGTGCATTACATCGAGATTATTCCTCAATTTGAGATCAGGCCAGTATTCCAAGTCCCACAAACAGGACCTTCGGTCCCAACATTGACCTTCCTCACGCTTTCTTTTCTTCACAAGCTTTCCCGGTCTGACATCTTTGACCTTTTCAAGTTGCTGCTTCAGCTCTTCTTTACTGAATTCTGCCGGCTGGTCACGGGTTTCAGTCTCACCATTAAACTCTGTACTTTTTCGCCAACGATGGTTTCGAGGAAGAAAACGGCGATGCCCAATGAAGCAAATCTTGTTCCTTATCTTCATTGAGCAAGGGTTTTTGTCACAACGCACACATGCCTGATAACCCGCCGTGATCCTTCCCGACAAAGTGTGCAGTGCTGGAAAATCATGGATGCACCATATGACTGCAGCAGCAGAGTGAACTTCTTGTCAGGTGTCAAGGCATCGTAAGTATTAGGTACACCATTCCAAAGATCGAGCAATTCTTCTACGAGAGGCTCCATAAAGACATCGAAATCCTTTCCTGGAGACTCTGGACCCGGTATAAGCAACGCCATCATAAAGTTGGACTAATCCATGCATGCCCATGGGGGCATGTTGTAGGGCACCACAAAAACTGGCCACATGCTATATGACGTGCTCTGGTTTCCGAACGGATTAAAGCCATCTGTGGCAAGGCCGAGTCTTATGTTCCTTGGGTCTTCTGCAAACTTTGGATATTTCTCGTCAAATCTTTCCATGCTTCTCCCGTCCGCTGGATGGCTCAACTCATCTTCCACACAGCTGCCGCTTGAGCTTGTGCCATTGTACATCATCTGATGATTTCTCCCGAGAGAAACATCCGCTTCATCAGCCTTGCTTTCAAAGGAAAGTGCCTCAAAACCTTATGCGGTATCGATCTTTTCCCATCGCATCTTTCCACCTTGGGGCATTGCATTTTGGGGCAGCTGTCACACATGGCATAATCCTTCCGAAACAAGACACAATTATTTGGGCAGACATGTATTGAAAACATAACCTAGACCCAACTTGCGGATTATGCTCAAGGCTTCATCATAATTCTTGGAACACCACTATTAGGGAATTGCTAAGGTCAAAATGATTCAGTATTGCGTTGAATGCAGCAATTGCTAATCCGGTAGTAAGACTGACGTGGAGTAACTTCACGTGAAGGTAAATCTTGAAAATTTCCCCCTGCAACAGCTACACGCTTAGCCTCCTCTAATACCTCGGCAAATAGTGACTTCTGTCCATCAACATGGTCTTCAGAATTGTACAGATCCCTCAATAAGTCAGGAATCCTATCATCTTCATATCCATCCTCTTTGTCCAAACCATCATCACTTCCAAAACATTTTCCATAAACTAAAAGTCTCATCACCACCATGGTGTGGCTCTTCAACATCTTCACCATGTTGAGGTTCTTGAAGAAAAGTTCTCCATGGTGGACCCACCTATCATATGTGCTGGCCATCCCATTAAGAAGCAGATGATTTCCACTATACCTTGGGTCTGTTCTTTACGTTCAAGCATCGACAACATGGACAAAGAATGGCAGCATCGTTGGCAAATCTTGCGCGGACAAATTGCATGAAATCTTCCACTCCCTTGATATGTTCAGTGGAAAGCTTTCTAACCCTTTTATAATCCAACTCTGTCCATCTGCCAAAGACCACAAAACTAATAAGTTACTTTATTCTACCAAATTATAATGCATCACTACAAAATATAGCAGTAACAGAAGCATGCAAATCTGTTGCTTAATTCTTCAGTTAACACATCAATAACAGTTTTTTGATTCATTATTCAGTTATGTAACTTAAATCAATTACTCAAGAACAAAAAACCTAGCTATGCCATAAATCTCTAATTACTTAATTACACTAAATTACTTTCATCTATGCTTATTATTACATTTAAATTTCCTAATATTCAAGCAGTGTAGCAGGTGCAGGTGGGGGCTCTAGCTAGAGAGACAAGAGAGAAAGAGCAGAGGATCAAGACCAGAGAGAGGAGAGGGTGCATACCCTTGCCGTTCTTCGAGCATGAGCAGACCAGAGAGAGGAGGCCACCAGCAGGGCACAGAGAGAGGGCAACCAGCAGGGCGAGGCACCATGGGCAGCTCCTTCCCCGCCTTTGCCGGCCGCCTCCGCCCCCCGCCTGTAAGCACCGAGCGCTCCGGCGTCGCTGACGGTAGCCTCCCCCGCCTCCGCCCCCGCCTGTAAGCACCGAGGCGCTCCGGCGTCGCCGCCGGTAGCCTCCCCCGCCTCCGCCGCCGGTAGCCTCCCCCACCGGTGCCTCGCGCACGCCGCCGGTACCTCCCCCACGCCGGTGGCCTCGCACGCCTCCGAACAGACAAGCTCGTCTCGATCTAGATTCAGACAAGTTTCCACGATCTAAGATTCAGACAACTTAACTCGCTCGTTTACCTCGATCTGAATTCAGATGAGATGAGAATAAAAGGATGCGTCTCTGGATATATAACAAAACAGCGACTACATCTCAATGGCAACGTGCAAGCGGAGCAAGCAGCGCGGTCGGGGTTCGAGTCCCCGCGAGCGCTTATTTTTGCTGAATTAAAACTGAGTGTGGGCTGGGCTTGTCTGTGCGCGTGGGCTGTGTGCGTGGGCTGTGCGCGTGGGCTGGGCTGTGCGCTGGTGTGCCACACTTGTGTAATAGCAATACAGCCAAGTGAGAAAAAAATGAGACCATGCCCACTTGTCAGACGAAGCACAAAATCGGTACAGCCACGTGTCAGTGGGCCCCACAAGTCAGTGCGTCCCACTGCTGAGGTGGCTGCCAAGTAATACAAATCATCACAGCCAACAAACGCATGACCAATTAATTTGGTCTTAGATAAGCAAAAAAAAAGGTCATACACCAGGTATCATGTCCTATGACCATCTTGTTAAAGAAAATCATGACTTTTTTGGCAAAAAAGTCATGTGTTTAGTCCCTCCCAAACATGTCATGACCAACAGATTAAACATGGTCATGGATCTATGACAAATTCATCCATGGTCAATAAAAAAGGGTCATGTATCAACATATTTCTTGTAGTG
>JAPCYS010002703.1:0-21739 GCA_028641055.1 Alopecurus myosuroides | reverse complement strand
CGGAATACGGATGGCACCCGCCGGGTTCGGGTGCGGGTTTGGCACCTCCATACCCGCACCCGCACCTTCTACCCGCCCCCGTCACCCGCCCCCATACCCGCCGGCGGGTACAAAGTTCAACCATACCCGCCACCCGTCGGGTTTGCGGTACCCGACGGGTACCCGCCAAATTCATCAAAATAACACGTTTTGGGGTAAACAACAACGAATTCACAGCTTTTTCAGCAAAATGACAGGTTATAGAGGGCAAACAACAACAAATTCATAGCAATATTCACAGCAGCAAGTCCAACAACAAATAGTACACCAAATGCAGATCATACAAGCAACAAGTCCCAGCAATCGGCGGCAAACTTCCACACGCGCCACCTCGCTCCCCTCGACGGGCCAGAGTGTCTTCTTCCAGCCCGAGCGAGTCGTCGAGGAATTCGTCCTCGCTCCCCTCGACGAGCCAGAACGGCAAGAGCGTGAGCGGAGGGGGAGGGCGCAGCGGCGGGTTGCTAGAGCTCGGGCTCGGGGCAGAACTCGGGCTCGGGGCAGAGGAGCAGCACACATCGGCGGCGGGGCGGAGGAGCAGCACGCAGCGGCGGCGGCTCGGGATCGGGGTAGCAGCGGGAGTGCTCATCTCCAAATCGACGGAAGCCATGGGTTACTCGGGGGCGCGGCGACGGCGCAACACGCCGGTGGTTCGTGGAGAAGGCCGCGACGCTAGGGGAATCGGGGTCGGAGAAGAAGGAGGTCACGGGGAGTCGGGGGCACCTGTCTCGTGTGGCGGCTGGGGACAGAGAAAGAGGGAATAGGGTTTGGTGTTGAGTGGGAGGAGTGGAGGATACGGTGGGGGTTCAGGATTTTAGGGTTTTCTTTCTCCTATGTGTGATGACACGTGGGCCAGGCTGCTGAGAAGACACTGACATGTGGGGTCACTCGGGTATGAGGGTTAAAGGGTATGGGTTTGGCACCCCCATACCCGCCCCCGCTACACCCGATGGGTACAGATTTCACCCGCTAAGCAGACCCGTGGGTTTTTTCTTATACCAAACCCTCCCCATTTAAGGCGGGTACCCGTCGGATTTGCGGGTATCGGGTACCCATTGCCATCCGTACACCGGAACTGGCCGTAAATTTTTCATGGTAAAGCTTCTTTCTTCCGCGAGGTATTAGCACCGGAGGTACAAATAGTTGTCCGGTGGGAGCAAATTCATACAACTTCTTTCAAAGGTAGGTGCAGCGGTACAAATACTTGCATAGTTGGAGCAAATTGGTACAAAACCAATCAGAATGTGACATTTGGCAGACACTTGGCATACAGTATTTTTCAGAAACACCCCCGAAACTAGCGAGTACAGCAAGCAGGTACATAATGGTCCTTACCGGTGGGCCTCACCTGTCAGACCAAATAATTAAAATTGTGTACATTCGGGGATTCGATCCTGGGGCCTGACGTATTGCAGATAAGCTCATCTAGCCACAAAGACTCAAACAGGTTGATGTCAAGTTAAGGTACAACATTTTATTATACCGCGGCTTGAGCGCGTACCAGGCCAAAGTAACCTACAGTATTTTATACATTGTATATTTTTATAATATTGTGTAACATACTATGTATAAATATTGTACCTATAATATTGCGTAGTATACTATTGAATAGTACCTATAAAATTGTATAAAACCGTGACATATAAAATACAATATTATAGTACGTACGTTGCGTCGTGAAATATTAAGTATTGTACTACACATAAAATAGCTCCATAGTATGTATACAATTATGTATATTAAGTATTGTACTAACTTCAAAAAAAAAGTATTGTATTACGCATAAAATAGCTCCATAGTATGTATACGGTCCGTGTACTATAGTATGTATACTGTGACGTATTTTTTTTATTGTATAATTTACTATAGTCCGTGTACTTATGTAAAAATAATAGAGTCTAGCATATGTTATACATAGTATCACGAACATGTATGCAGTATGCATACTAGCTACTATAAAATACTATAATAACTTGGCAAATGTACGCAGATAGATCCCAGTATAAGAAAATGTAGTAACAAAAATCATAGCTAGTGATATTTGTCTTTATGGTCGCTACAGAATCCTGTGAGCAGAACAGCACGTCCCAGGTTCGAACCACCTAGCACACAATTTTATTTGTTTGGCCAGCCTCTGACACGACGCACTTATAAAAACAACGACTACATAGCGTAGTCACGAACGCATGTGTGTTCTATTGGTTTACAGAATTGTTTCCATGCCATCAGGTCACGAGTTCGAACCCTTTTCACTGCACCTGGGCAAGTAATTTTGTTATTTCGTCCGCGATGCTGACATGCGGGGCCCACATGTAAGAGATGTCCTGAGTTGTTCTGCTATACTGGCTAGTTTCGGGGGGCTTTCTGAAAAATTCTAGAGCCAGCGTGGCCGCCAAATGTCACGATTTTATTGGGTTTGTATGAATTTGCTCCAACATGACAACATTTTGTACTAGTGCACCCACATTTTCAACATCTTGTATGAAGTTGCTCCCACCAGACAACTATTTGTACCTCCGATGCTAATACCTCTTCTTCCGCCCACTACAGTAGGCCAATCCAGACCGAAAGCTCGAGCAGCGGCATGCGTCCGTAGACTCTTTGCCGATCGAGCCCGACATCTATTCTTCCTCCTCTACCTTTCGAGCGCACCCTCATCTCGAGGCGTCCATGCGCCATATTCTGCCGCCGACCCTTGTCATGTCCGGAACAAAGCTGCATGGATCCAACGACCGGTTTACGAACTACTCTAAAGCAGATTAAACTGAGCAGCAGCTAACAACTAACGACCGCGTTTAGTACTAGCTAATTGGTAGTTAGCGACTGGATGAAGCATTTCGACCGTGAAACTAAGGAAGATCGGCTGACGTGAACCGTCACGTGTCGCCTCACGGCGGGGGGTTTTTGGAGCCTCTCCGGTGGGGGCTTTCGTGATGGACGCATTCGGCGTGCCGATGGCGGGAACGGAATTACGGGAGGACGTTGGAATGGATGGATCCCTCGCTGTCACGCCCCATGTTGCGGTCCCGTACGTACGACGTGACCAACCACCACCCACCTCCCACGCCGTACGCTCCCGCCTCTAACGGACTGTTGCGGTTGTTTCTATATATACTACTGCTACCTGTACGTACGTAACCTACGACGTGATGTGCAGTTTCGATTTTCATGTGTATATGCCTCTGGATACAGGATCTGCGATTTCCTGAATCTAATTCGAAGATGACCCAGCACGTACTCTGCTAGCTTAGGCGTTTTTCGACCTTTTATTTTGATGAGGAAGTGATGCAGGGGTTTCAGTTCACCTGATGTTACCGGCGAAAAGAACGGTGGAGAGTCGATCGCAGGTTCTTTCTTCACCCGGACAACTTCGCCGTCCGGCATGTGGTGATTGCATATGTACTACCTGTGGGTGCAGGTATCCTTCCTGGTTGTCTGGTTCGTCCGGAGTAGCATGCGGTGTCGAGTGGCGATTGCGGGTCACACGCTCGCCGGAATAATAAAAGCCGGCGACTTGGAGGAGCAACTCGTGTACCTTTCAGATCGGTTCTCGTTCCAAGTCTCACACTTGCTCCGGATTTGCTGCGGCCCAAGGGCATATGCAGTTGCGTTGTCGATCGGATGAACTTAATTCACCATAGTGCAAGTTACTTTTGTCAAGTACTCCATCTGTTTTAGCTCTATGCATCTCAAGCTCGTAAAAAAATGGCGCGACTCGGGCTAGCTGATTAAGTTGAACACACTTCAAACCGAGAGGGCAACTATTGCATACTACAATCAACTAACGCGATTCAAAGATCAGCGGTCATGCTACTGGTGCCGTAGAAGATCCGGCCTTCAAATGATGGATCTAAATTTCCTAAATGGCAGTACGGCTTACGATCTGCTCGTACTTGTGTTGCCAGCCAATGACGAGGCCCGCTGACAACGAAGAGCTCGTGGCGCCAATCATTAGGGCCAAACAATCATTTGATTAACGACTCATGTAGTAGACCTTAAGCAGCGGTGAGCAAATCGCGCTTAGCCACGTAAACACCGTACTCAACAACACACCAATAGGATCTCCAAAACGTAGGGCTTAAACAATCGCCCGTCCGCCCAATCGCGCGCCCATGACGGCGGCATGGCACCTCGCAATTTGCACTTCCTACTACAGTAGTACTTTATCCTAGGCTACTACAATTTCGTCGTGACGAACATCGAATAACGCCCAATGGAAAACTCTTTTGACCATAGCCCATCCCTGTAGCATATTTCTGCGCTAGACCCTAGTCTTGTCACTTGTCAAGATGGCTTCATACAATAATGCTGCGAATTTTGAGTTGTCTTCTTGATTCCGCTGGGCTGCGAAATGGTCTACCTAGCACACGTTCAATTATTATTAGGTCTATTTATAAGTTTATTCTTGACCCTGACGGAAGTGTAGCTAGCGCATGCTTGTGCACCAGATGGCCAAATGTCCTGTGCAGCGCGGCGCGGGAACCTTTGCTGCTCGTCTCCTTTTGGTATGGATCCAACAGCAACAAGTTTGCTCTTTGGGGTAATGAAGGGGGCAATGCCAGCAAATAAACTAGCCCTCATCATCCCTGTGAGTTCTGATGCCTCCATCACATGACCTCACGTAGAACCAAACGAGCGTCTTGGAAGCACACGCGGCTCGCTCCATTGCCAGGGAGAAAGTACACCCAATGCTGACAAGGAGCTCGGCAGGAAGAGAAGATTCCCCGCTTTTTTATTCGCAAAAAGTAGGCTTAATTTGCGAGGAAAATGTGGCTAAAGTGGCCGGGTTTCGCCTTCTTGGGAGAAAGAACAAAATAAGTGGAATCTCGCCAGCGGTGGTTGGCATCGGCAACAGTTGATGCGGTTGGGCATCGCGAGCCCTGGTGCAGAGCATCTGGAGCTAGCTAGCCGGTTATGGGAAAATGGGACATACAAGTAGCGCTAGTATCTAGTGTTATTTGTGTCCTTTGTGTAAATTTTTCAAATCACTTTCATTGTACTCCTACAGTACAAAAACTTTTAACCATTCTGACCCTCCGGACTACTGCCAAGCATGTTTGGCATGTTTAACTGACGTGTGGCGGGACTCTAATAAGGAGTAAAAAGGGGTTTAAACTTTTCTCATGTACGTACCAGATATAGTCAAATTTATTGCAAAGTTCCATTATCATGCAAAGCAATCTGGTCGATATGACAGATTCTTCTCGAGCTTCTCATCTCAAGAAGAAAGAAAAAACCGGCCCGACAAGAAACAAAGTTATGAGTTTCCTTGAGCCTAAAACTAAAACTACACTTCACTACGACCTCCATGTGAGTGGCCTAGGAGCCCACAATTGCTGCAGGAGTTACAAGCCCATGTAGTCTATATTAAGTGACCACAAGTCTGAACATTGATGAGGAACTCCAATAGGATGCTTAAAGCCTCCGTTACCGTGGTGACGCCTGAGGCTGCTCATAGTGTGGAGTAACTAAGAATAGTAACATGATGTTGTTACTAGTCTATGTTACTATCTTCATAGTGGGGAGTAACATATATGTGGTGTCATGCAAACAAGCATTTATTATGATGGTAACTAGTTATGTTATCACCACCATCTCTCTCTACATTAATTACTTGCCACATCAGATTTTTTTTGTCTACGTGGCGTTGATGTTACTACTTAGTTACTTCTCACTATGACTAGTCTGAAGAGCGCCTCCTGTGGCCCGGCGTAGGTAGAATGATGTTTTTCCATTTCATTTTTCTTTTTCACTTTTGTTTTTTTCCTTCTTTTGTTTTCCTTTTCTTTTTTATTTTCATTATATTTTCCTCTCTCCTCTTTCTGTATTGTTTTTTATTTGCCACTTTATGTTAAAACGATGGTGGAAAATGGTGATATAAAAATAATGATCACCCGATATTAATATAAATGTTCATTAAAAAAAATGCCAGTGTTGTCTAAAAATATTTTTTTGCAAGGTTAAGTTTTTTTATATTTAAGAACAAATGTTTATGGTATATAAATAAAAGCTCATAAGGTTTTAAAAAATTACTCATGTATTTTGGAAAAACATTTGTACACTTCTAAAATGTTGTTAAAAAATTGTTCACGCTTTGAAACAAAAAATTTCACATAGTTATACAAAATTGTCCACGGGACCAAAATAAATCACTTGTCATACAATAAAAACAATAATCATATAATATTTTAGAACAAGAAAATAAATTTAAAACATTACAAAAAATAAAAAATGTAAAAAATAAAGATGAACAGAAAATAGAAAAACGAAAAAAGTAAATCATAACAAAAGAAAATAACACGTAAATATAAAGAAGGAATGAAAAACAAAAAAAAACATTAAAAATAATTAAAAACAGGAGATAAACCAAAAAGAAAAAAGCAAAAAAGCAAACAGTAAAAGCAAGTAAACCGCTAGGAAGCTTCCAGAAACTTCATAAAACCATATGAAAAAAAGACTTAGCTGGGCCGGCCCACCTTGTAGTGTAAGCGTTAGGTTGGGTGCGTGTTGCCTGGGCGGTAAATATGATTTGCTCGGATCCTATACCGTTCGTACATCTATTTTAGTCATTTTGTGGCAGCCCATTCAAACATGAGTTTATTGTCTTTTTCGACTACTGGCTACCACCACCAGGCCGTTCTGGGACGGATGCATCCACCCGCGGAAACAATACAGGTCGCTTAACCTGAGTATAGGCTATCATTTTTCTGGCATATCCTTCCATATAGACAATTTTTTTTTTTAAACATGAACCATTTTTTATATGCCTGAACTTATTTCATAAAACATAGACATTTAAAAATTACTTCCTCCGTCCGGAATTAAATGTCACAAAGTTTAACAAAAGTGGATGTATCTAGACATAATTTAGTGTTAGATACATCCACTTTTGTCAAACTTAATATATTTTCAAGATTTAGATAAAAATAAAATATCTTCATGAGAATGCCTTGCTGCCCGCCACAATCGATACATAGCCCCTCCCTTACTGGGGACACAATCAATGGTACTCTCTTCGGGAATGCGCAGACTATTTAGGAGAAAAAGAAAAAAAGTTATACGCAGAGAAAAAAAAAAGGAACGGAGAGAGTATATACCGAACATACACTCTTTTCGGGTCCGTCAGAACAACCCATTCAGACCCTGTCCTCTAGGTGAAGTGGAGCCGAGGAAAGATGGTTTACTTTGTAATTAAGTGCAACCCTCATTGTCCAAATATGAAGCACCAAAGATTTGAGACTAGTTCCTCACTTTGGACAAAGGTAAAAGAAAAACCAAAGTCCCATTTCAATTGCACAAGACCAGACCCGGTAATGACGGCTAGACAATTTTCTTATTTTTTGACCTGGACTACGGCGGTCTTGCGCCAGCCTGAACAACTTTTATTAAGCGACAGCCATAAGTACAAGATTTAGATTACAGGGGGTTGAGGAGAGAAGAAGTGTAGGGGGGGGGGGGGACTAAGGAGGATCATACAAATTACACCAGGAGACAAGGGTAGCAGCGGAGGTGGAGGAGGAACATCGATTAGCCCAAAGCCTAACATCTTGAACACAACGTCTAGCTACGAGGATAGAGCTCTCGTCCACAGCATTGAAAGCCATGGCGTTACGGCGTTTCCAGATGGTCCAGGCGATAGCAGTGCGGATCGTGGTCTCTTCAACCGAGTTGCAACCGAACCTCCATAGATCATCAACGCATCCCATGACGTGCTAGCCACGAAACGCGCGGAAATGGTTCCAAAGCTCCTGGGCGCGGTGGCAATGAAGCAGCAAGTGGTCTGTGTCTTCGTTCTCCGGGCAGAAGAGGCAGGACGCCGAGGGGGCGAGGAGGTGCCGAAATCTGCGCTCGTTGGTGGGCAGTCGCCGCCGGTGAGCCAACCAACAGAAAATCTTGCACTTCAAAGGCGCATCACTGTGCCAAAACTTTGCCGCAAGAACATCGACCTGCAGGTGCCTAAAAGAGTTGGAGTAGAAACACTTATTTGTTAGCTTCTTGCGAGTTAGACGGTCACAACGAGAGTCCGGTTCATAGGGGTTCAGTGAGAGAGAGAGAACCTCGGAGTTGAGTGTCAGGAGCTCCATAGAAGCAACAGTCGAGAGCCGGGGGGCGAGGAAGCCAGCTAAGAGCGCGTAAGGATGAGAGAAACAAAGGCGTTTGTTTTGGTGGAATGGGAGTAGAGGGACGAGAAGCGATCGGCTAGGGTGGAGTCGCCCAGCCAAAGATCATGCCAAGGTCACGGCGCAGGTTCCAGCCATACTGACGGCGAAACCAGCACGCCCACGGAGCAGTAGTGTCGGCATGAAGCTTGGAGAGGAACTTTGTTAGGAGTGCGGAGTTTTGGGCGCGAATAGACATGATACCGAGGCCACCCAGTTTTTTGGGATTACAGACCGTCTCCCAAGCAACCTTGCAGTGACCTCCGGAGCACGTCTCTTCCCCCGTCCAAAAGAAGGCCCTGCGCCGTCTATCAATGGCCTCAATAACTTGTGTGGGAAGCAGCCATGCGGCCATGGCGTGAGCGATCGTAGCCGAGAGCACGGAGTTGACAAGGATAATGCGGCCACCAATAGGGAGAGACCGCCCCCGCCAACCTGAGAGGCGCATATCACTCTTGGCAATGATGGGGGCGAAGTTTGAAAGGTTTAGTTTGTGGGTGGCGAGCGGGAGGCCAAGATACGTTTGAGGGAAAGAGGAGACAAGGCAGCCAAAAGAAGAGGCCATTTGTAGAGCGTTGTCTGGTGTTGTGGCGATGGGGACAAACGTGCTTTTATGAAAATTAATAACGAGACCGGTGGCCGCGGTAAATTGGTCAAGAAGGTTTTTGAGATGGATAACATGGAGAGGGATAGCTCGGATGATGACGAGAGTATCATCCGCATACTGAAGTATGGGACAAGGGAGATCATCGACAAGAAGATGTAGGAGTAGCCCATCCTGAGAGGCTTGGAGAAGAAGCTGTTGGAGCACATCAACAACAATGTTGAAGAGAAAGGGGGATAGGGGGTCTCCTTGACGGAGGCCACGACGACATTGGATTCATCGTCCCGGGATGCCATTAAGTAGCACGGAGGTTTGGCTGGTGCGGTTAATATGGATGATCCACAGACGCCATTGAGAGGGAAAACCTTTGGCAAGGAGGATCCTGTCGAGCGCCTCCCAGCTGACCGAGTCAAAGGCTTTACGGAAGTCCAATTTGAAAACAGCAGCGGGGGCGGCTCTTTTGTGACAAGTTTGGACGATGTCAGCAGCGTAGACAAAGTTCTCGGCAATAGAGCGGCCGGAGATGAACCCGGTTTGATCGGGGTGAACCAGAGAGGTTATGACGGAACGGAGAAGAAGTGTAAGGCATTTTGTGTGAATTTTTAAGGTGGTATTTTGAAGGGAGATAGGGCGGAAGCTGTCTGGTGTGTTAGCCCCACTTTTTTTGGGAGGAGAACAATATAAGATTTGTTGATGGGAGTGAGGTCAGAGGATAGGGAGTGGAAAGCAGCCACGGTGTCGAGAAGAGATTGTTTGACGAGGTCCCAATTGCGTTTGAAGAACGCAGGACCAAATCCATCCGGGCCAGGGCTGGAGTTTTCATTCATCGAGAAAACCGCAGCCTTGAGTTCATCGAGAGTGAAAGGGCGAATGAGGGAGGCCGCCTGCGAGATGGAGAGAGAGGTTGTGGCGACAAGGGTGTCAAGGTTAAGCAGGTCGAAGGAGTCAAGAGGGGTCCCCAGGAGCGTGTGGAAGAAGGAGTGGAGGATAGAGGCCTTAGCGTCGTGGGAGAACACAACAGAGTTGTGTTCGTCATCAAGGGTTTTGATTTGATTTTTGCGGAGGCGGTTAGAGGCGCAGAGGTGAAAGTAGCGTGTGTTGTCATCTCCCAGAACGCAGTTTTTGATTTTAGCTCGCTGGCGCCAATAGGTAGCTTTAGAGGAGATGGTGGAGCTCAGGTGAGTTTTAGCGATAGACCTAAGCCTGGACTCGGGTGAACTGAGGGGCCTCGACTCTTCGAGACGATCCAGAAGGGAGATAACCGTGCGGCAGTTAGCTAGGTAGATAGAAGGAAGTCTCCGTCCGCGAGCCCAAGATTTTGCAGCCGAGCGGATTCGTTTAAGACGAAGGCTAAGGGAGCTGCAAACAGAGAGGTGGGAGTGGTTAGGGCCAACACTAAGCCAATTTGACGAAACCAGGGGAGGGAAGGAGGGATGAGAGAGCCACGAGTTTTCCATTCTGAAGATAGTGCTGTGAGGGACCTGGGAGGAGGCTTCCAGGCAGATCAGAGTGTGGTCTGAGGTGGGCCTAACAGAAGATGTCAAGGTAGAGTCCGGAAGTTTTTGGCTCCAGGTTAGGTTGACAAGGACTCTGTCAAGGCGAGCAAGGATCGGGGGATCCTGGTTGTTAGTCCAGGTGAAGAGACGATCCAGGAGCGGGATGTCAATAAGTCCTTGGTTGTTGATGAAATCAATGAAGGCGGTGGAGTCAGAATGACAGAAATTGCCATTGGATTTATCGCGCGGTCCGCGGACGAGGTTGAAATCTCCCAAGATTGCAACAGGGTGTTGCAAAGGTGCAAGAAGGTCAACTAGAGTGGAGAGGAAGGAGGGTTTAAGATCATGGAGACAAGGCCCGTACACATTTATGATTGTGAAAAGGAAATTGTCTGCCTGAACAGCAAAAGTCGTAGTAATGGAGAAATCATCAACGGAGTGGTGGAGCAGCTCAACCAGGTTGTTATCCCAGGCGGTGATTAAGCCTCCGGAGGATCCAGCTGAGGGCTTAGAAACGAAGGATCGAAGGGAAGTGGGTAGGAAGGAGGAGGCCAAGAAAGAAGTGATAGTTTGGAGCTTAGTTTCTTGGAGACAGAGGATGGAGGGCGGTGCAGCGTCAAAAGCAGCGCACACATCATCTCTTTTGCGTTTATCGCCAAGACCACGGACATTCCAACTTAAGAAAATCAGTTTGACTAACATAAGGAAACCAGCAGCAACAAGGCTGAGAACAGTTTTACAGAATAAAGGTATACAGGAGCATCGCGAAGGAGCTCAAACAAGTAGCCAACAGTAGGAAACAGAGATACAGGCCAAGGACAGGGAATGCGAGATCGACGGGAGCAGCTCCGCAAGGAGGCAGTGGCAGCAGGGGGGCCGAGCGATCATGGGGCACCAGCTTGCACCGGGATCTCCTCGTCCAGCTGGGACACAGGGATGTCGTAGGCAACCGCGAGGTCCTGAAGATCAGAGTTGGACAGAGCCTTCCCTTCTTCAAGCGCAACATCAATGAGAGAGGCGGCGTGGAGCTCACCCTCACGAAGCGCGGGAGCTCCCTTCCCTTCCCGCAGCGAGGACTTGCGCAAGATGGCCTTGTCGATGATGGAAACGTGGTGCGGCATCTCCGTAGCAGCTAGGCGAGAGCTGCGTCGAGGCGGGAGAGGCGGGCAGTCAGCGGAAGGTGGGACGAGCATGTCCAAGGCCTTCCCGGAGTCAGTGCCCGCCATCGAAGCGCTCGCCAAGGCGGGGTGAGCGGGAGCGGCATCAGCGCCCATAACTAGGGCATTAGCCATGGACAGCGAGTCCCCAGAGTCGAGGCGAAGCAGAGGGGCTCGCACCAGGACATCCACCGAGAGCAGCGGGAAGCGGTTGGGGCCAATCCGCGCGATGGAGTGGAGAAGGCCCACCGATGCAGCTGCAAGGTTGACGACGAGGAGTCCCTTGCAGCCCGGCGAAGGAGAAGCTGCGCGCATAGGCAGACGAAAGAAGGCCTTTTCACCCAGGGCGCCAAGCACCGTGATGTCATAGTACCCAGAGAAGAGTTGGAATATGATTTTTGTGGGCTTTGAGCGGATGGGTTCACCCAGAACAATAGGGAGAGGTGGAGCATTGGCCAGAGCTAAGGAGGCAGGGGAAGCCGCAGGAGCTGCGCTGGAAGGAGCTCCATGGGGGACCAGTGGAGGAGGAGCGCCCAAAGCCTGCAGGATGTCAGCGAAGCCAGCTCCCCCCCCCCCCGATTTGGACATCGTCCTGCTCCCCATCCGAAGAGAGGGCGTCCGGGATGGGACTGAAATCGGCGCCAGAGGACTGCGCAGAGCTGGTAGCGAGGCTCTCAAAATCAATGATGGACACTTTCCCAACAGTGCCGACACTGCAATGATTTTTGACATTCAGGTTCAGGGGAACATCTGCAATGGATTCGGCCTTGACTGTGACGAGAACGGCGGAGTAGTCAATGCCAGTAAGGCAGATAGGATCAATGGAGTGTGGGTTGGCGAAAGGGCCGGAAGCGTGGATGATGTGGTGGCGGAACCAGTGCTCGCAGGGGAAGTCTTCAATGGCAAGGGCGGCGAGAGCCTCATGCTCAAAGAGGAAGCGATTATCCGTCTCGTCATGCCTTTCGAAGAAGACAATCACCTCTCGCCCAAGGAAAGGACCGTTGGCCACGGCGTTCTCGCGATCGAAAGGCGAGGTGAAGACGGCGAGGCGGGCACCGCGAGAGGAGGGAAACAGAGACACTCTGTCCGGCCGCAGCCCAGGTCAGCCGCTTGTAGGAGGAGATCGTCCACGTTACCGGATGGAGGGTCGACGAAGGCGAATGCCAGATTGTCGTAGAGTGGCATTGCAACGTGCGGCATGTAGACGTCGAGGTAGTCCGGGCGTTGGGCCTCTCCCAGGTCCTCAACATCTGCGCCCACAAGCTCGTCGTGGAGCAAGGCGCCGAGAGGGGGGAGTCTTCATCAGGAACAGGGATGAAGTTGAGCTCCCCGCCCGCAGCATCAGTCGCCCCTCCCGCAGCATCAATCTCGCCGGCTGCATTGTCAGCAGCAGCAACGAGCAGAGGGGGGTTGTCGGCGCCGGGCAGCGAATCATCAGACAGAGAGCTGAGGAGGTCTGGGACCGGATCGAGCGGGTTGACCAGGCGGCACTCGGAGCGAGAGTGGTCTTGGGCGAAGCAAAGACAGCAGAACATCGCCGAGGTGGGCGAGCCGTCCGCCCCGCCAGCGGAATCGCCATGCGCAGCCATGGGCGAGCTGGAAAGCAAAGGGGAGATGGGGTGAGGAGAGGTGGCGACAGACAGGGAGGGAGGAGAGGGTGGGTCAAGCTTACAGTCGCGTTCGCGGTGGCCTGAGCGGCGGCAACGGCGGCAGCGCAGAGGGTCCTGGCAATCGGCCACAAGGTGGTCAGTTTCCAAGCAGCGGTGGCAGCGGATCTTTCCCGGGTGCAAGGGAGGGGGTGCGGAGAATGAACGAGCGAGGCGGGACGGCGCCTTAGAAGGGGAGGCAGCCACCCAAGAGTAGGAGGGCGGAGGCGATCCATCGGCGGCGGCAGGAACGAGGTTGCTGTGGAGGAAAGTTGACCGCGGGTTGGAGTGGGCGGCGAAAGGGGAAAAGTGGCAGAGGCATGGACGGAAATTGGGAGGGGTGGGGGGGAAGCAGAGGGGGGAGGAGGGGAAAGAAGGTCACGGGAGCGAAGGGCTGGCCACTGCAAGGGACCAGGAGGGGAAGGGAGGATCCCCGGTGAGAGAAACGAGATGCGGATAGGGCGGCGTTTCTTTGCGCGAGGAACCGGTGGCCTAGAAGGTCTAGGTTCACGGGGACGGGAAGAAGAGACAGGGGTCAACTGCATGCCAGAAGAGGCCAAAACAAGAGCCCCAGAGGCCTGTCGACCAGCCTCAGCCGGCCCAGTGGGTGCGGGGAGCCCAGGCCTGTCAGGCCAAGCAGAGAGCCCAGAAGGCGAGAGGGGCAGTCGGAAACAGAGAGGAAGAAACGCACGCAGAGAGCACCATGGCGGATTCCATTGAGGGAGACGATGAAGGAGGCGAGGCGGTGGGAGGAGACAATGAACCGGAACACGTTGGGGCGAACAGAGCTCACAGAAAAGCTTTCAAACGGCGATCCTAACCAAAACTTAAGCAAACTGCAGATAGAGGAACAAGAGACAGAGTTTGTCGGGCTGTGGGTCACCGATATCAGCACCGGCGAGGGCACGAACAGCGGCGAGCCAGGGGCCACGGGAGAACATACGAGCGAGTCGAAGTGCTCGAGCGTGAACTGCAGGAAAGCGTCTCAAGGAGAGGAGAACGGCGACGGGAGCGCCTTCGGGTCCAAGGTCAGCATCCAAGGCAGCGACTTGGCGAGGAAGCCTTGCCAGTCTCCGGAAGGGGAGGACCCCGGAGAGAGGAGGGCTGGGGTAGGGGCCGTATACATGTCTCAAAGCTCTTATGGTTACGAGAATTTTCTTATTACTCCCTCGGTTCTATAATATAAGATGTTTTACCTATTTTACATGTTGTCTAGATACACACTCAAGTGAGTGTACATGTAAACTAAAATATGTCTAGATACATGTGTATACATGTAAATATGAAAAAAATCTAAAACATCTTATATCGTGATACGGAGGAAGTACTAGACTCATGTGACAAATTTCCATCTTACTGCAGGGAATACGATGCGGCCCTCTCTCACAAAGTCCATACGATCGGTCACAATTTTTCCTTTTTCTTTTACTGTGCACCTACGTGTCTGTAACCTACACTAAAAGCTATTTACTAGCATTTTTCTCAACTAGGAAATGTGCCCGTGCGTTGCAACGGGAGAGAAAAAATCTGCTCTTATGTGATAGATTTGTCATATTGGGATAATTTAACATGAAATATAAATAAATTATCTCAAATGTAAAAATTAATATCCACTAACATTAATGAGATATGAATCAACCGAATTAATCAGATGTATTGTGCGTATTTGAAATTTAAGTCTCCTGTCTTTTTTTCTGGTTTCTAAGTTTCCTATCCGTACACGTATTAACATTACATGTAGATTTATTTGGGTACAAAGGTTGGACGTGCACTTCCATTCCTTTTGCAGGTATGTTTTGGGAAACTCTACTTATAGAACAAAATAGCTGTGTTGGAATATGGCTGGGCAGACGAAACATCCATTCAAGATAATTTCAATCATATGTAAACAGTCAGGTTCAGGGCCATAGTATTTGTTATAGGTCTCCCTTGGACAGAAGTGCTCCAATCTGCTCCCTTCAGACATATAACAACTAACCAAGGAAATTGTTTCAGACAGAAAACTGCACAATTGCAATACACGGATTAGCACTTAGTAGTTGCAGACTTGCAGTTCAATCGGCAAGCAACAACTGAACTCGTGGTGGCCATTTTACCCCGTCAGAGCTCACAAATCAAGTCGAGTGGAGCACAACTACAGAGGCGCTATGCACCGAGAGAGAGCAGTGATCCCGCTCTGCAGCTCAAGCAATGATGGGAATATAATACCCGCAGAAAATATCTCCATCTCCCAAGCCGGCCATCCGCGTACACATGCCTAGTGGGGAATCCAATTGAACAGAATTCAGTAAACAGCAAGGCGTGAAGACCAACCGTACGGAACAAACACCTTCTCTTTTGCAACCACACGATGGCGAGGGCACCTCGGGCTGCTCCCTGGAGAAGGCGGAGGAGGGGAAATGGCGGCGGCGACTGGGGACCAGTGCGATGGCGGAGGTCCCAGGTGGGGAAGGAGGAAGGGGAGGGATGTTGGCTTGCACATCGCCGGAATTAGAGGCGGTAGCCGTGATCCGCTGAAGTAGAAAGGAGCGAGGGATGGCGTATGAGGGACTGGGACGGGATCCCGGACCGACGGCAGCGATGCCATACGCCGGAGCTCAGAGGTGTGGCGGCAGCCGTCGAGGAAAGTGGAGAAGCGGGTGGCTTCCCACAGCTCCATCTGGCGACGTCTGGAAGACCGCGCAGGGGAGCCTACTCCGGTGCAGCGACGTTATTTTACTGGGGAACGGAGGCGCGTAGGCGGAGGAAGGTCGGGCCGCCGGCGGGGATCTGGCAGCCATGGCGGCATGTTCAGATCTTGTGGGTTGTGCTCATGACTCATCAAGTCGCTCCCGAGGCTTCGTTAGGTGCCTTTTTTGCGAACCGTTATTTTCACTTGGCGGTGGCAACCAATGTAATTTGTATCGAAAATAAGGGCAAATCAGTAATTTCGTGTTGGACGAAAATTTTGACAGAAACCTTAATAACTTTATTAGTACGTAAAGACTAGCATGTAAACCGACTTGGTTTCTAGAACCTTAATTTTCATCATGTATATAGGAGGGAATAGGAGCCTGCGGAGCGGTATCGGTTGACCTCAAAACATCATTCACCAAATCCACCATAGGCAAGATCAAGCATCCCTCGAGACAGCCTAGAGAGCACCGATACGTCTAAAATTAAGTGTCACAAAGTTTGACAAAAATGAATATATCTAGTCTCAAATTAAGTGTTACAAAGTTTGACAAAAATGGATGTATCTAACACTAATTATGTCTAGATACATCCACTTTTATCAAACTTTGCTACACTTAATTTGAGACGAAAAGAGTACGAGCCGTCACAAATTAGAAGCAGGTCTATCATTGGACGTTGTTTGACGAGGTTTAAACCTGTTTAAACTTTGTCTCTCATGTGCTACCATCCCGTTGAGCATGGTCTTTTTAAATAAAAAGCTATCGTCGGGAAAATTCCACGCCAGTTCTACATATCCTTAGTACTCCCTCCGATCCATATTAATAGGTGCTGAAGTGGATGTATTTAGACATGTTTTATTGCTAGATACATCCACTTCAGCACCTATTAATATGGATCGAAGGGAGTAACATTTTTCATGGCCTATTTATTTATTGTTGATAACCACTTGAATTTACTTGTGTTTGTCCAGGAAAAAAAGATAGGAGATAGCAAAGTCTTGCAGAAATCACCTTGCCAAGCAAAATCACTTCTTGGATTTGATAGTTCATACGTCTCTAGCGAAGAAGGCTATTACTGCATTTGAAAACAGTTCGAAAGTAATCAAGGAGAACGAGCGGAAGGATTGTTCGATCGAGGATCAAGGAAATGACAACATGAGGTGGCATCCCATGTATAGGAGCTTGACATGCATCTTCTTAGCAGTAAAACACTACTTGGACATGATGATGCTGGACCTGCTCGGCTACGTGGCCAGTTGGGCAAGCTTTTGGCCCAACACACGTAAGGTTGGGTCTCCTTTGCCCCCTTTTTCATTTTTTTTATTTTCAATTTTTTTGCGATGCTTTAAATTATTGGGAGATAAATATATAATCTGAAAATTATGAAATTAATCATGGGACTTTTAAAATTACTAGAGAAGTATAGATGCTCCATGTATTTTTGTTTTAATTTTTCTGAGAACCGTTTGAGGGCAATAGGGAGGAAAATATCCAATTTTAGGGTGTTTTAAACTTTCCTGAATGCATTTTTTTAGAGTTCAAATAAAACGTTGCATGCCATGCTCACAGTGCACATTTCAGTTCCTAATTTGACGTTAAACCGCATCAACGTCCCAATCTTTCTCTGAGATCTCCATACGTTCCGATTTGTTTTAACTATTTGTAGAGCAACATCGGAATCCAAACAAAGGATTTTACTAAGCTCATTGATAATTCATGTAGCAAAAGATGTAATGCAACCGTATTCCACTGGAAATTCATTGTTCTGACCAAGATCAAGACCCCAATCTTGTTGGTTTGACCAAAATTTATTGATTGAAGCACATCATCAACGTTAGGTTAA
Source organism: Alopecurus myosuroides (assembly GCA_028641055.1). Lineage (NCBI taxonomy): Eukaryota > Viridiplantae > Streptophyta > Magnoliopsida > Poales > Poaceae > Alopecurus > Alopecurus myosuroides. Next base: position 4,123 of record JAPCYS010002703.1, on the reverse strand, counting down.
AAAAGGTACCTCCAGATGCCATATTCACACTAGCTTTACTATCTGACTCGATGGTCCTCCATAAAACACATAAAGTGTAAGCCAATCAGGTGATGTGTGCTGTCCACGCACATGTTTACGTCCCATTTTGCTGTAATTCAATGTTGATCACATATATTCCGAGGTGGTGCTGTCCCGCTTTTTTATTTTTGCTAGAATGATTATTTGAGGAGCAAAAGGGAGAAATAGGAAGTGTGAGCATATTCCCGGGGACAATTGTTCTTTCTGCGACTAACAGTTTTATTTTGTGAGCTAATAATTGTCATGTTTCTGTGGCAATGTATTGCGGGGTTATATTCTTTCTGGCCCATGGGAGAAATACTTCGCCCTCTCCTCTTAGTTGTTGTTTGTTGGGAAAATTGGACTACACAAAACAATATTGGCTTTGATGGTTATGTGATACGCTCCCTATGCCAATTTGGGAAAATTGGACTACATGAAACAATGGCAACTTAGCAAGTTGGTGATGCTCGGAGGCTTGCTGGCATTTGAGTTATCTTGCAATAGTTGGGTTGTCTCGTGTGTTTCGATCTGTAATAATGGTTAATCTTCAAGTCTCACTACGGGAACAACTGGCTACGCCGAAGGCCAGAAGTCATCGGCCTAGGCCAGATTATCTTCGGTGTAGCGCCGTCAGAATATTACCCTTTCGGCGCAGCCCCGTCGGGCGTATTGCCCTGTCGGCATAGCCCTGATGTCGTCGGCATCGACTGGGCTACGCCGACTGTCAAGGGGGGGGGGAGGGGCTGGGGTTTCGTAAGAGAGAAAAAGACGCTGGTGGACTTGTCGACTCGACGGGTTACTGCCCGCCGGGGTTTATTATGATGGGGGTGAAAAGTATCGATTACAGGGAGTGCAATTCGCCGATGAGATCTGACGTAGCTCTTAATCTAGGGTTGTGTGTCCTTGTTTGTGACCCTCTCCCGTACTTTATATAGATAGCAGGCTCTTAGGGGCCGTACATGAGGTGCACTCAACTTTGAGACGGTTGCCATATTTTCCTATTCTTGTTGCTTAAGTCTTTCCTTTTTGCTTTGTATAGATCCCCTCCATGGGCCTTCGTGTGGTTACTCGCGGAGTCCAGCAAAGGAACCCTTTAGTGGGCCACACTGGGTATGCTCATAGTGAAGGGTCTCTCGGGTACCCCCACGTCAGTAGCCCCCAAGTGCCTGATGGAGTCAAGGACTCGATCTAGGCACTCAAACCTTCAAATCAGATTGTTTCGAGTGCTTTTCCTGAAAACAGTTTCGGGAGGATACGGCTAAACGAGTTCGATCTACTCGACTTGTGGAGGTCAATTAATCTCCCTTGGAAGAATACGCCATTAGCCTACTCAGGGTTTGACTCCTCTGGCCTGATCATGGAAAACCCCAGGGTAATTCGACTCGTGCTGCTGAAGTCTTACCGAGTCGAATTCCAGTTGTCAGTTGTTTCACCCAACGTGTCCGTCAGGATTTTCATCACACATGTTGGCATGGAAAAGTTCCAGGTGGTGCAGCAGTGGTGCATCTTCCAGGCCGTTGGAACTGATCCGTGGGTCTTACCTTCATACTATGAGTATGGCATGCAGAGTTTTCAACCCAGCTGTGCGATCTAGGAGAATAGAGTGCTTTGAGCGTGATTCATTCAAGTCAGTTTTTCGAGTGACAAAGGAGAGAACCTCAACTTATGTGCTTTATGAAATGAAACTTTTTCCCGTGAAAAGGCTTCACAGGACTCGAGCGATTTTTCTGACCACTCGAGTATTTTCCTATTCGGGTGTTTTCGTCAGCAATGACGTAATACCCTGTTTTACTGACAGGGGACTAGACATTTCCTCATATGAACTTATCCTTTCAGAAGGTAACTTGCGCGAGTGGGGTTTGACCGCTTTTTAACCGTTCAGTGCGCGAACATCTAGGGATTGTCAGTAAATGCCTAGATTCCCGCTCGTAGTTGGCGGCGTGGAGGCGCAGCGGTTAGCCTCCCGCACCACGTGTAGGGCTGATCCAAACCCGCGGAGCATCAATAGTGGAGATGATTTTACTCTACTATAAATACTGCGGGGGGAGAGGGGTAAATTTTTCCATTTTCCCTTTCCTCGCGCCTGCATCTCCTTCTTCCTCCCTTCAACAACGCCATTACCGCGCCCCTCGAGCTTCACCAATCTCACACCATGGTGCACACCCGCAAGAACGGAGGCTCTTCGTCGGCCGGCGGCGCGGAAGGTCACTAAAATCAGGGCTAACCAGGTTCGGTATGTCGTAACTATCACGGCGTTCGTACTCCTGTAATCTCACTAAAATCAGGGCTGAAGCCTGAAATATACAGAGTACAATTGTGAGTATGGTTTTGCTAACTCGACGAGGATGAACTTCTCGGCGAGTTGGCTTCTAGCTATCGTCTTGTTGTTCTCTCGCTCCCGTATGGCTTTATATAGATAGCCAGACTAGGGCTTACAGGGAGGAAACCTAGAAGACTACGGAAAGTATCTAGTCTTGAAAAGTAAGGCATCCGGCTTCTTCTCCAAGTCGTATCACTTGTGGGCCGAAATCCGAGTTCTTCTAGAATCCGGCTTACTGCGCTTCATATTACTGGGCTGCCCAATGGGCCGTGCTCCATTACCTACAGCCCACCCTGGTATCCCAGCCTTTGTCCAATGCCGGACATATCCCCATTTGGCATATATCCTACAGTAGCCCCCAAGGAGAATTAAGACTTCATCTTGCCATCTTTTTTTTTTGTATTCTTCTAAAAAAAGTCGGCGTTTTAGTCTTGAATCTTCTTTCATTAAAACTCCTAATGCCAAACTCGGATTTTCTGAAATCCGGCATTTCTTCCACGAATTTTCGCAGAGAAGGAACCTGTGACGTCAGTGATGAAATCGTGCTTACGTCATGAACGTTTGGTTTCGGTCAAAAGACTGAAACCGTATCTCCTACAGATTTTTCGCGAGAAACGGGGAGATAGACATTATCACCCCCTCTCCTCGTATCCCGAGTTTTGCGGCATGACACGCGTGAGTCATCCAACGGCTAAAATAGTCGTTGGGATGGATCTCATCGCAAATGGCTATAAATAGCCTGCCTGGAGCCCTTAGATCTTCTTCTTCCCCACTCTCCCCTCAAACACCCAGAGCTCAAGCGCACGAGTGACCTTGAGAGAGAAAAGGAAAACGATCGAGAAAAAATCTCACCGGAGTTCCAGTCATTGGTGGCCTCAGCTCCGTTCCATGGCTGCACCGCCAAAACATGGCATATGGCAGCCCTCTTTGCGCGACTGAAGCCACCATCGACACCGAGCCGGCGGCAGAAAACTTTTCTTTCTATGCTCCCCAAGTTCCTCCAAGCACCTCCACAGGCGCACGGGAGATCCCCCGCAAGCACATCGGCGGGCGGAGACTCTGTCCCCGTGGCGGGCGGAGACTCTGTCCCCGCAAGCTATACTCTGGTTTTTCCTTAATTATCGAGGTGTTATGATTTATTTCGCATCTTGGTGGAGTATAAGAGGGATCAATATGACCGTAGAGATCTCTATGCTAGGACGTGATGCCCATATGAAAGTACTCAATGTTAAACATGTTATTGTAATCTCACATGTAATTCTTTATGTCCACCGTCTACCATTTTATTTGAGAGAATGCAAGTGTGAAACCATGAACCCGGTCCTATTTTAAATATAAGAAAACACTCTAGTTACTTTGCTACAATTTACTTTACTTGCACTTTACTTTACTTGCATCTCCAATTCGAATTTACATTATCTCCATCACCACTTGCATCACAAAAATACAAAAACAATCCATTGCATATTTATTTTCTCATTTGCATTTAGTAGTAGATTTAATTATTGCACATTTACTTTCAGTTTTGCATTGCAATTTAGAATTCTCACACCTTGTGCTTGACAACCACTTGGTGAGGTTGAGGGCACAAAATTCTCTACTTGTTTGCAGGATCCTGGAGGAAGCTTGGAAGACAACTGCTGAAATACTGGCTCCCCAAGAGTTCGATATAAACCCTCGAGTCACCCTCGTGGGGAAGAAGGCTTGCCACTAGCTACACACTCTGCACTTGGAGTCTCAACCTAGCCATCAGTGACCTCG
>JAPCYS010000951.1:0-21745 GCA_028641055.1 Alopecurus myosuroides | reverse complement strand
TTTGATGTTTTATTAGTATTAGTACTAGTATGCATGCACGTGTCGCACGTCTATACAAGAAAAAACATTTCATGTCGACCGATGTAAAATAAACAAAGAGATTCAAGGTACCATTTGCAGCTGTACGGTAGTTAGTCCAAGAAACATGGAAGGCAGGTTGTACGGTAGTTAGTACAAGAAAATGTACATCAGAAGAAATAAGTGCTGATATACACTATTTTGGAATAAATAAAAGATACATGTCCATTGGGTTGATTTACACAAAAGAAGCACAAAGGCCTGCCTTAAAACCAAAATCTATATAATGTGCAAGATAATAAAAAAAATACTCCCTCTGTCCCAAAATAATTGTCGGCAAAATGGATTGAAATGAATATATCTAGCACAATAAAATGCATCTAGATACATCCTCACGGTAAATTATTTTGAGACGGAGAGAGTAGTAATTAGATAAACTACCGGTGACACCCATTGCCTTCATGTGACCTCTTTTCTCCACTCTGGAAAATAGGATTATCAAATAAAGGACACTACCTCATAGTAGGCTTAGGTAACTTTATAACAGTGATAGCAATGAACTAATCCCTATATTGTGCCATGCCAAGATCCCAAATTTGATATAAGTGCTAGATATTTCTGTGAGATATTATGGTGTTTTCATACTGTGAGATATTCCCGACAGTTCAAAACTGTGTGCTTAAATCTTGAGTTAATTCAGTACTACTTCTAGAAAATACTTACACACATGAAAAGAGCAGAAGTGAAGAACGTGATATGAACTTTAGTACTGCAAACACATTAAAAAGGTGGTAAGTTCTCCTAGTCAAGACATACAAAATGATATGTGGATACTGCCCACATTAAATATATATTTATATACACATTGTAGAAAATATACAAAGGGTAGCATGACGAATATAAACTTTTTCAAGGATGAGTTGGCTAGTTTGATCAACACACCATATAATATGCAGCGCTAATAATGAATGGCATAGAGAAAAAATGCGGACGTCGTCGTACGTAAAAGGGACTTTTTCAATTGTAATTCGTCCATAACCGCTTTTCATATAGTATCAGAATGCATCACAGAAAACTGACAAATTCTGAATGGCACCCAGTAGAGAGCCGTTTTGAGGAAAAACTTGGGTGTTGGAAAGGTAAATTACTATCCTATGGGGACCGCTTAGTGTTGGTTAATTCAGTGTTAACTAGTTTACCCATGTTTATGCTCTCTTTCTTGGAAATTCCAATTGGAGTGCGTAAGAGACTGGATTTTTATAGATCTCGGTTTTTTTGGCAGAGTGATGAGAACAAACGAAAATATAGATTAACAAGATGGAATATTATATGTAGACCGAAGGATCAGGGTGGATTAGGTGTGGAAGTGCTAGAGCTGAAAAATAAGTGTTTACTTAGTAAATGGCTTTTTAAGATTCTTACGGAGGATGGTGTTTGGCAGGAATTGCTGCAAAACAAATACCTTCATAGTAAATCTTTAGCTCATGTTGAAGCACAACCCAATGATTCTCCCTTTTGGAAAGGTTTGATGAAAGTTAAGGAGGATTTCTTTAGTAGAGGTTCCTTTAAAATTGATAACGGGGAGGGAACTAGGTTCTGGGAAGATATTTGGTTAGGTCCAACTCCACTCTCAGATCAATACCCTCTCTTATATAATATTGTGCAATATAAAAATGTTTCTATACATGATGTATTTCACAATGCTCCACCTATTAATATTTCCTTTCGTAGGATTTTAATAGGTTATACGTGGGATATGTGGTCTCATCTTTGTTTGCGATTGATGACTATTTCTTTGGGTGACTCTAAGGATAAGTTTCATTGGAATTTGACACAGAATGGATTGTTCTCTGTTAAATCCATGTATGAAGATATGATGAATGGTCATGCTATCTTTCTCAAAACTTATTTGTGGAAACTAAAGATTCCTCTAAAGATTAAAATTTTCATGTGGTTTTTAGATAAGAAGGTTCTGCTAACTAGAGATAATTTAGCTAGAAAAGGTTGGAAAGGTGACACACATTGTTCTTTTTGTGGGAACGAGGAATCTGTGGAACACCTTTTTATTTCTTGTCCTTTTGCTAAACTGGTGTGGCGTGTGGTTTTTTTGTACTTACAATATTCCTCCCCCTTCCAATATTACAAACATGTTTGGGAATTGGCTAAATGGGATCGATAAGAAAACTAAAGATAGGATAAGGATTGGAGTGTCGGCTATTTGTTGGGCCATTTGGACTTGTAGGAATGATGTTGTTTTTAACAAGAAAGATGTTTTTCATGTATTACAGGTTATTTTCAAGGCAGCACATTGGATCCAGCTCTGGGCTTTCTTACTCCCTTCGGATCAGAGGAAGCTTATGGTGGATGGCTGCAGTCGTCTCCTTACGGTGGCACGGGATTTTTTCTCCCGAGATACGTGGCGGCATTTTAATAGGCTTTCGTAGTTTATCACTGCTGCTGGTTTTTAAGTGAGATTTCTATTTCTGTAAGGTTGTGTTCGTTGTGACCTTTCATCGCGTGTAAACATATACTATGATACTCAATAATTAATAAAGGTTGTGTGCATCACTCGATGCAGAGGCCGGGGTTTACCCCCATTTCTAAAAAAAAAATCAGAATGATTGGCGAAAAGTAGATTAAACACTGCTTTTCACCTAAGCTTCATCCAAAGTTTTCTACTACTGTAGGATAGTATAATTTTAAGCCCCATTTGATTTGAAGGATTTTGCAGGATTTCCGTAGGATTCAGTTCCGAGGGATTTTTCCTCTCGAACGCGTTTGAATCATGGGATTGTATCCCATTAGGAACAAATCCTATATGAGTTGGGTAGGTTGTTTCCATAGGAAAGAAAGAATGAGGTCGGAGCTAATGGAAAAATCCTGCGCCAATTGTGGTAGTTCCTATGAGTTCATGTATCCGTAGGATCATATTAGATTAGACATGACACTCAATTCCTTTGCATATCCTATTCCTTTGGTTTTCCAACCCTATGAATCAAAGGGGGCCTTAAATGGAAAGAGATGGCAAACCTAGCTCTTCGGCACAAGGGATCAGCGAGCTTGAGTCTACTGGTCGATCGATCTTAGATGGAAGCCATGCACAATGTATTCACATTCCAGCATAAATGATGTATAAATGGCTTCTAACCAGCAATATGAAAGACAAAACGGCTGATATGTTAGTCTCGTAGATTTATAAATGACAAAAAACAACGCTTCTATAGTCGTATGAATGTATACATGAAATCTACCAGCTAGGCTAGCTGTTTTCATTTAAATTCTTTGTCGTCGCTAATTGCTTGGATGAACTGACACACTATGGATCAAAATTACTGCAGCTGCAAATTAGAACACTTGCGTGATGTCGCGGAGGAGGCATTCCTACAAACACCAGCCACGCAACACCCAAACAAAATCCTCACAACATGCATAAACGTGCACATGCGCGGCATTCGCTGCCAGAAAAAGCCGCTTGGAGCCTGCAAGGCGCGCGCAGACGAGTATTTAGCATAAAACCACCACTTTACTACCAAATGTTCAAAAACCACCACTATACGATTCAATCGCAAAAAACTACCTGTCTACTACTGACAGTTTGCAATTCGCACAAATCTCGAATTGAACATCGATTGACCACGTTTCTGACAGGTGGGACCAAGGGTGGACACGTACGTGGCAGTTGCGCGGACAGGGCCGTGGGGGGACGGGGACATTGCATTGTACTGTTACGAGTGGTGGGGCCCACCTTGTCCGTGGCGCTTGGTGACTAGGCTCGCGCGGGCTCGTCCGTTAGGTTTCAATCCCCTTCCTCTGCTCCTTCTTCTCTCCCATGGCGGCGGCGACTCCCGGCGGCGGAGACTCAATGGGCGGCGCATCTGGCAACGGCGGGGGTGAATCTATGGAGTACGTTGGCGGCGGCGCGTCTGACCACTGGGGTGGGGGCGGAAGCCGCGGTCTCCGGTCCGAGCAAGACGGCGCATTGTCGCCGGAGACTTCGCAGGCGTTCGTTCTGCCGGAGGGGGAGACAAGCCATCGCAGGTCTTCACCGTACACATCTGTCGAGTAAGTACTGCTGCTGCCCCACGTGCTGTCTCTCTCCCCACTTGCTGTCAGTTATATATGGCCGGATTTGCAACCGTATTGCTGTAATTTTTGGCCGTAGTTGCTGTTAGTAGAGCTTCCATGGAACTAGTTCATGTAACCAAACAATCCAAGATTAGTACTGTTAATTAATTTTATCAGTAGAATAATTGTTGTGTTTATATAATTTTATCAGTACCTAGTTCATGTAACCAAACATGCTGTCAGTAGAATAATTGTTGGGTTTATATTATTGTTAGGTTCAAGTAATTAATCTGTAGGAAACAATTGCACTATTAATTTTAATAATTATAGTGTGAAGTTATTACTTTAAATAGATTGAAACTCTAATTAATCTGTGTGACCCTCTCTGAATAAATTGTCACTTTACTTGAAATAATATGAGTTCAATATATAGAATGAAACATTGTAATGAACTTGGTAGTATTTTAACAGATCATAATATTAGTTTTTAATATCAAATTAAATGTCTCTGTTGCAGTTTGGATGATGAAATATGGGCCATTAGGCTGACACTGCCTGATGGACATAATGTGGAGTGTTCTATGTGCAAGTCTGACATAACAGTTAACAATTTGATTGCACAAATTGAAGACTATGGTTATGATTTCTTGGACACAATATATTTTGTGGCAGTAAAGGGCATAGGGTTTAAAGGTATGGAAGCTCTATACACCACCAATAGGGTTGCTAAGATGTTACAACTGTATGAGAGTTCAAAGATGCTTAGACTGCAGTGATCAAGTACAGAGGATCAGTACCACCTGGAGTGAACAAGGATGGCAATAAAATTTCAGATGTTCAAGGAATGTATCCTGTTGCAATTGACTTATCAGAGGCCATTATCCCTGGAACACAACAGAGCTGCAATTTTGGGCAATCCATTCCAGTTGAAGTTTTGGATTCTGATGATGATATTGACATGGGTGAATTCAGAAAAGCTGAGCATGACAGAGCTGTAGCAGAGGAGCTGCAGTTAATTAAAAAAAATCAGGTCCAAGGGGAAAGCTGCAGATAAAGATAACTATCAGAACAATCAGTGCAAAGTGGTAGCTGTTCCTGTTCCATCCATACATTTTGAAGGTGATACTGACATGGAAGAGTTTTGTTATGAAGAGGAGGAGTCAGAGGAAGAGGAAGCACATGAAGAGGACTTTATTTCAGACAATCAGGTTCCATTTAAGAAAGGTCCAACTGGCAAAGGACACCATGAGGAAACAAAAGAACTTGGTTTCTTTTTTGTGCCCTCAAGTGATGAGGATATTAACCCTGAAAATTTGGGTGACAGTGATGATGATGGATATGTGCAAGGTTTTGCTAATAGAAGTGGACTAGCTAGGAGAATGAAGAAAATGAAGAAAAGACACTGGTATGATCCTAATAGAGAAGATGCAGATTAGCAGTTATGTTTGAAGATGTGCTTCAAAGATGTTTATGAGTTTAGGGTTGCTCTTAGGAATTACCACATTGCTCAGCTAAGGAACTTTCAGTACCACAGGAACTGCAGTGACAGGATTATTGTGTTCTGCAGTCAACCAAATTGCCCATTCTTTATGACTGCCTCCATAATTAAACATGAGAGAACTTTCTGCATTAGAAAATTGTCACCAATTCACACATGCACTCCCATGGGAGAGAACAAAAAGGTCACTATTAACTGGCTGGCACAGCAATCTGAGCAAGCTATGAGAATTAATCCTAATACTTGTGTTGATACTTTGATTGACAATGCCAAGCAGAAATTTCGAGTAGAGGTGCCTAGGACCAAGGCTTACAGAGCTAGGAAGAAAGCATTTGCTGTTGTGATAGGTGATCAGAAGAAGCAGTACACAAGGCTTAGAGATTATTTGCAAGCCATCCTTGACAACTCAAAGTCCATTTGGTTCTGCTACAACAGCTACACCTCCAGTTGCTTCTGCTACAACATCTACACCTCCAGTTAGTTCTGCTACAACAGCTACACCTCAAAGTCCAGTTGTTTCTAGGCCATTTTCTGGTCCACCAGCTTCAAGACCATTTACAGCACCAATAAATGCTACTGATTTTGCTTCTGGTTCTAATGCACCTCCTGATAGAAGAGTCACCAGCAGGCCTAGTAAAAAAACTGGTAGAATGCAAAGTTATCTGAATGCAGGGAAGGCTAGCTCATACAGGAAAAAATGAAGGATCATTTCTGGTGGTTGCAATCCTCTAGTTGGACACTATGTTGAACTCTGTTTGTATCAGACTACCTAAGTTTGAACTCTGTTTGTATCAGACTACCTAAGTTTCTTTGTTGAACACTATGTTGAACTCTGTCTGTATGAGATTACCTAAGTATTTGTGTTGAACCCATGTTGAATTCTGTTTGTATGAGACTACCTAAGTATTTGTGTTGAACCCATGTTGAATTCTGATCAAGAATATGCTGAATTATGCTCAAGACTATGCTGAATTCTGATCAAAATGAGTTGTCGATGATCAAAATAGGTTGTCGATGATCATAAATGAGTTGTCGATGATCAAGATGAGTTGTCGATGATCAAGATGAGTTGTCTATGATAAAAATGAGTTGTCGATGATCAAGATGAGTTGTCGATGATCAAAATGAGTTGTGGATGATCAAAATGAGTTGTCGATGATCAAAATGAGTTGTCGATGATCAAAATGAGTTTTCGATGATCATAAAGAGTTGTCGATGATCATAAATGAGTTGTCGATGATCAAAATGAGTTGTCGATGATCAAAATGAGTTGTCGATGATCAAAATGAGTTGTCGATGATCATAAAGAGTTGTCGATGATCAAAATGAGTTGTCGATGATCAAAATGAGTTGTCGATGATCATAAATGAGTTGTCGATGATCAAAATGAGTTGTCGATGATCATAAATGAGTTGTCGATGATCAAAATGAGTTGTCGATGATCATAAAGAGTTGTCGATGATCATAAATGAGTTGTCGATGATCAAAATGAGTTGTCGATGATCAAAATGAGTTGTCGATGATCATAAATAGTTGTCGATGATCATAAATGAGTTGTCGATGATCAAAATGAGTTGTCGATGATCAAAATGAGTTGTCGATGATCATAAAGAGTTGTCGATGATCAAAATGAGTTGTCGATGATCATAAAAAGTTGTCGATGATCATAAATTAGTTGTCGATGATCAAAATGAGTTGTCGATGATTCTCGGGGCCCCTCGACAACCCTATATTATATAAATGATTTAAAATTGGTTTACATATTTTAGCAATGCAATACAATTCCACAAAGTTAATTAACTCTCTAAGAAATATTATATAAATGATTTAAAATTTGTATCCATGCAATAAAATTCAACAAAGCTCATTTACTCTCTCATAAATATTCTAAAATTGGTTTACATATTTTATCAATGCAATATAATTCCACAAAGTTCATTAACTCTCTAAGAAATATTATATAAATGATTTAAAATTTGTATCCATGCAATAAAATTCAACAAAGCTCATTTACTCTCTCATAAATATTATAAAATTGGTTTACATATTTTATCAATGCAATATAATTCCACAAAGTTCATTAACTCTCTAAGAAATATTATATAAATGATTTAAAATTTGTATCCATGCAATAAAATTAAAACAAAGCATTACTCTCTAAGTAATATTCTATAAATGATTTAAAATTTGTATCCATGCAATAAAATTAAACAATAACAGAATCATACTCCAACAACTCAAATTCCACAAATTTGTATCCAACAGCTCATGAATATGAAAAAAAATGATCAATGCAGTAAAATTAAACAATAACAGAAGCATACTCCAACAGCTCAAATTCCAAATTTAACTACATTAGTTCCAACAGAAGCACACATTGTTCAACACAACATAGAGTACATTCTTTCTAATTAAATGGTTCAACAGAGCACAAACATAAAGTCTTGCTACTTAAATTGTTCCAACATAGAGAACATGCCAAAGTAACCAACTAGAGGATTGCAAACAGATATCACTCATCACAGATGGCCTTGATACTCTTGAGCTTCTATTTGTTGCCATCAGAAACCTTCAGTAGATCATAAATGTTGTACTCTAGCTTTTTCTTCTCTTGGATCATGGCCTCCTTCTCTTCATCCCATGCCTTCTGCTTTCCCTTCATTACCTCTGCCTGAGTCCTATGAACATTCTTGCGCATTAGAAGTTCAGCCCTAAGAACAGAAACTTCCTTTTTCACAGAGTCCAACTCATGTGAAACACCTGACATAATGTTTTTATAGTTTTCCTGATGCGTTTTTTTCTCAAGGTCCACAATGTATTTTTTGAAACCAGCCATGAGACTTGCATAATCTTTCTCAGCCTTGTTCTTCTCAAGACTGAGCTCCTCCAACATCTTACCTGTCTGAATCTTGTCAGCAATTCTGCCACTGTTGCTCTCTTCATACATATCCCAAAGCCTGAGTACAGCATTCTTCATAGTTTGGGACCACATTCCATCTACCCAGGACACAAACCCACAGTTCTCTACTTGCTACAATAATAAATAAGCATACCAAAATTAATTCATGAACTCATAATCTGAAACCACTATAGATTTGAATAAAAAGGCAAACTGATATTTACTTGCACTAAGTAACTATCTTATATTGACTTGAACAACTAGTTTGGGCACACTCCATCTATCCTAAGTAATAACTAATGTTGGCATGTACTAACTAGTAGCTATACTAATTAATAGCTGGCTCGTTACCTCTACTATATACTAGTTTGTACTGACATTTACATTTACTGACATCTACTAATTAGTAAGAATAACAACTGCCTACTGACATTTACTTGTACTGAGCTTTACTGGTACTAGAGAGTAACTCACATTATCAACAGAGCACATGTAGAAGCGACGACCAGTGTCAGAACCTCCAAACACAACGCACTTCCGCGGCACGAGCTTGTGCACACGACAGACCTCGGTACAACCCAGAGCCAATCCGTTGAAATCTGGGTCTTTCCAGGTGTCTGGAAAGTAATCCATGTCCACGATGTCCTATTGGAACAGAAAGTGCAAAGAATTGAGGAAAACAGAGAACAAATCGAGCCAACACGGAATTTTCCCAATTCGAAACCCTAACCCTAGAAATTGCGGAGCACTTACGGACAAGAACTCCTGCTGCTCGTCCTCGTCATCTGATGTAGCCCACCCAACTCCACCAAGTGCACCAATGACAAGATCACGCGCAAAGGCCATCCAAGATAAGGTGAACTCGCTCCTCTCGTTCTATGCTTTCGGTCATGTGGAGGATGGTGCGCTACCTCATGGCGCAACACTTTGTGTGCTCAGGTTCAAGTCCACCACGGGTGCCCAAGAAGACCCGGAAGGCGAACGGGCAGGACCAGCGCAAGGAGACGAAGGCGGGAAGCTCCAGGCGGCGGAACCTCCGGTGTTCCCACCGGAGCCTCCGCTCCGCGCTCGCCACCGGAGCCTCCGGTGCGGACTCCGCTGAAAGTGCATGGTGCCCCATATGTGGTTTTGGTAATTACTGACAATCCCTATGGACTAATGTTTGCATTGATTTATCCTTGTAGTTCTTGTTCATAGGAAATAATGGAGTTCATGTGTTGAACTCTATTAGCTTCCTCGATGGCCATTGTTATATTCAAGGATTTATATGAAGAATGGTCATGGTTTGAGTTGAGGTTATTGCTAGTGTGTCTTGAAGAAAAGTATTATGTTATCCTTCATGGTTATCTTCAAGACATCATCATTTGAAGTGAGAAGAAAAGATACAAGGTTGATCAAGCTAGTGATCAACACACAAAGCTACACGATGTACCAAGTGGGATTGTGTATCTCATGGTATGGTAAGAAATTGTCAATATAGCTTTGTGATCTAACCCATATATGTGTGTGTGGCATCTCTATGTGTGGTTAGGTATCTTTCCATGGGCATGAACAAAAAGGTAGATTTCATATAGCCCATGGTCTATGTCATCGTCGAGCGATGTTCGTCACCTAGCTTGACGTGGAAGCTCAAGTGAAGCATCTAGAAGAAATCCTATGCTTGAATCTTTCCACCCATATGGAGATTATGGTCAAGTGAAGATGTTCATGTGATAAGCTCTCTCATATTAGCTTATGGGGGAGCAATTCACAATCTTCACGAAGCGAAGCGCAATCAAGAAAGGTGGTCCAACTTGAGGTGATTAAGATCGCCATCATCTAGCTCAATTAGATTGCGCAAGGCAAAGGTATGACTTATATAGGGTTTCTATTTTACCGGTCATTATGCTAGTTGGGAGACCGGATTATAGGATAGATAACCGTACAAGAGGGCTCTTGAATGCATATCTTGATCGTATCTATCGTAGAGAGCTCAAACCTTTGCATACTTGGCATTATCCTTCTTGTTTCTTATTTGGGTTTTCTCCATGTAAGGTTTTAGATCTTGTCATGTTCTTCATGTCAAGCTCAAGTTCATCAAAAATGGATTTCGTATGAAAAACTTATCGCATTTTTGTTGTTGGAGGTTTCTACCGGTTGTCCTTTATTGATAGGCCAAACCTTTTATCATTTGGTTTTATATTCCCATTTGTACTATGATGTTTCTATGCATATTCTTGTAGTGCTAGTCGTTGCGATTTCAACGAGCCCAAGAACATCGAAAACGGAGTCCGGATGCAAAAGTTACGACCGTTTTCGTATAGGGTGTTCTGCAGTTTTTTCCACCAGCGGAGGCTCCGGTGGTAGCTCCGCCGGAAACCCCTTCAGGTTGATGTTGGCGGAACCTCCGGTGAAACCACCGGAGTCCTAACTCATCCGGGGGGCGGAGGTTCCGGTGGTTTCACCGGAGGTTCCGCCCCTGCGCGAATTTTCCTCCAACGGTTGGATATTTGGGTGACCTATTTAAGGGGCCTTCTTCCCCAATGGTTCCCCAACCTTTTGGGCAAGTTTGACCTCCATTGTTGACCTCCAAAAGCTTGCTATCTCTCAATCCCTCCAATGATTCTTGCTTCCACTTGAGGGAAAAGAGAGAGGAGATCTAGATCTACCACTTCACCAATCAATCCCTCCTCTTTGTGGGAATCTATTGGATCTAGATCTAGGGATTCATTTGTTGTTTTCCTTGTTCTTCCTCCTTCCGTCCTCCATAGCATTAGTTGCTTTGGTGGGATTTGGGAGAGAAGTTCTTGACCACTTTGTGTGTTCTTTCCATTGCATTAGGTGCATCGGTTTGAGTTCCCCACGAGATTCGTGAAAGAGAAGTTCGTGAGCTTGTTACTCTTGGGTGCTTGGTCACCGGAGAGATTGTTCCTCTTGGGTGTATTGAGCACCCTAGACGGTTAGTGCTTGGGGCTTCCACCTTGTTGCAAGAAGCTTCGTTGAGAGCCTCCAATTGAGTTGTGGAGATAGCCTCAACCTCGTGTAAGGTTTGGTCAACGCCTTCAAGTCGACCTCATAGTGGAAACGAGCATCTCCCTCACCGGAGAAGCTCAAGGAGAATAAGGTGTGCACATCCGTGCTATTGAGGAGCGCCTAGGTGGCTCCCCACCTCTCCAACGAAGACGTACTTCCCTTGGGAAGGAACTTCGGTAATCACACCGGTGTCTCCTTGTGCTTCGGTTATCTCTATACTCTAGCTCGTTACTTATGCATTTACCTTTGTGATAGCCATCGTGCTTGAAGTCATCTATCTTGCTATCTCATAATTGTATATCATGCCTAGCATAAGTTGTTGGTGCACATAGGTAAACCTAGCTTGCATAGGTTTTATGCTTGATAAATTAAACGCTAGTTTTATTCCGCATTTACTCAAGCCTAAACCGTAATTATTTTAAAGCGCCTATTCACCCCCCTCTAGGCCGCATCCTTCTACTTTCATCCGCCCAAAAGCCCTTCGGGTGGATGACAGCGGAACAACCACCGGAGCCACCACCGGACCCCCACCGGAGCTTCCGCTCGATCCACCGGAGCCTCCGCTCCACAGCTCGCCACCGGAGCCTCCGGTGCTGCCTCCGCCGAAAACCCCTTCGGGTGGCTGACTACGGAGCCACCACCGGACCCCCACCGGAGCCTCCGCTCGACCCACCGGAACCTCCGGTGGAAACCACCGGAGCCTCCGCTCCTGTGCGGCCTGCGTGCCACTTTAGGGCCTTGACCCTTGTATTCTTATCCTCCCACCTACCCCCTTTGGCACTAGACTATATATAGTTCCCCCTTGCTCAGATCTAGGGTTAGAGTTGAATCTAGACATTTAGAGCTTGGCTCTCTTGTATCCCTCTTTGAGGAACTACTCCTCCGGTGTGTACCGAGGAACGTATCAAGGCTACTCCTCCGACTTCGTCGAGGATCGTATCAAGACTCATCCAATTACTTGATCTCTCCCTTTGGGTTTCTATCAAGGAATTGTCCAATCTTCCTCTCGTTTATCTTGAGGTTCTATTGGCGTAGTGGACCGGCTACGGGTGTAAAGCGGTTTCAATCAAGGTGAGCTCAGTTGAATCGATCGTTCCGTAGGCGTCCCTCGGGGTTAGTTGACGGAAGATTTGGGGTTCTTCGGTTCTTACTAGTTACCCTTGCGTTTACTTGCGTTGCCCTCGTTTTCCCCTCGTGCGTTCATCGCGTTCTTCATGCGTTCTTCGTTCGTTCTTGTCGATTCGTGAAGATCGGGCCAATCTAGGAGTACACCTCCACGCCATCTGGTATCCAGAGCTAGATTGACACGAATCCGACACCCATCCCCTCCCCTACCACCAATTTTTCTTCTATCCACCATAAATTCGAAAATTTCACAAAAATAGCCTCAAAGGGATTTCGACCGATCTGTTGATTCGTTGAGTTTTTCGTGGTTTTTCTTCATAGATCTGTTGCCAAACACCATTCCACACCTTTCTATTCAGCCAATTTTTCCAACTTCGTCCAAAATTTTTCTTGATTTGTGGGAATTTCGAATTTGAGCCAAAAACTCAGAAAATTTCAGCTCTTCAATTCTCCGACAGATTTTGAAACTTGTTTTTCTTTGTCGTTTTTTATCCGAATTGAGTGCAACAAAGTGCTACGCGACGCCCACGACATCCCCTACGCTTCCACATCAACGGATTGCCACGACATCGACTTCCCCGCGGCCGCAAGTCCGTGCGCATCAAATAAGAGAGGTATAACTTGCTTCCGCTTGCACCACCCCACCCCATTGTGTTACTTACCTATCGGACTAGTTCTTTTTACACCGCTTGGCATCGCATTTGTGGCATCGAGAGTGCGAGGTTAGCGCTTGTGAGAGATTAGCTACCGAGTAGGCATTGGCACTTTGGAATCCATCAAAAGGAGAAAATCAAAAAAAAAGAGAAAATAGAAAAAGAAGCAAAAGGATCGGTGCCAACTGCTTTCCATTGTAGGAACGTGCAGCATTGCGTCGCAAAAGAGAAAGAGTGACCGATTGCCACGGTGCGAATCTTGTTGCCTCTTCAAATTTGCGGTTTGAGCTAGCGTCCTCTTTGAGTTAGTGTGGCATTGAGCATTAGTCTACGTTAGGGCCATTTCGTTCTTCGCTCGTCCATTGGTCGCACTAACCCCATTTTTCCCTTGCGTGTGTGCGTTCCACCATATTTCCATCCTATAGGTTTGGTTTTTGTGCTAACTTTTCTTTGAATTTTCTCCACGATTGACAACAAACTTTTCTTCGGTTTTGTCGATTTTTCCTCGCCACTTTCCTAACCTATTTGCCTTCCAAATAAAGTGTGTGTGTTGCCGTTTGCGGTTTCTTTCGATCTTTTGGATTCGCTCTTGACATACCGCCCTACACCTAGGCTCGTCCACTAGCCTCAATACGACCAAGAAAGGTAACGTTGGGTAAGTGAGGCGTCCATTTCTTCAATATCACCCTTGTGTGTGTTTTTGAGATGGCTAGGGAAGGAGTATTCACAAGTCCGAGCTCGGAAGACGAAGGCAATCCATTCTACAACGACAATGCTTACGCCAATTTCGTCACCCACAATGACCACTTTCAACTCTGCGAACTCGTCAAGGACGGGTTGCAACGCTATGAGCGTCGACTACAAGAGCAAGAGGCTCGATTTAATGATCAAATGACGCGCATCAACATCAACTTGGCTAATCTTGCCAATCGCCGTCATTCTTCATCGTCCTCAAGGTCTCGTCGCTCAAGCCACCGCAATCAAGATCCTCACCAACCTCGTCGCCGTGATCGCCATGATCGCCATGACCGCCACAACGTGGAGGAGGGTGGACAACCTCAACAACCACCACCACCTCCTCCACAACCTCAACAACCTCCGCGACGCAATTGGTATGAGGATAGCTCGCCATCACCACCACCTCGACATCGCCAAGGCCGTGGTGACCCTCTTCAACAACCGCAACGCCCGGACCTTCGACAACACCATCATCCTCCACCTCCACAAGGCCATGCTCAAGACTATGGCCACAATGATTTCGTGGAAGATGCTCGTCAACATCGAAGGCCACCTAGGCGCCATGCGCGTCCCAACAACAATGACCGCCAAGAACATGATCATCCTCAACACCCTCCAGATGAACAAGTGCTTCCGCAACACCCTCGCCAAGAACAAGAGCGTCCTCGACAACATCACAATGGCCATGATGATAGTGAACGCCGTGAAGCTAGGCTTCGTCACCACCAACCACCACCACCTAATGACCACCGGCATCATCCTCCCCATCATGATCGCCACCGCCAAGACAATGAGGATGACCCCTATGATGATTCACCTCCCATTTATGATGAAGACCCCCATGAGCGCCAACATGAGCGTCCCGTCCGCAAGAGGACAACAACATGAGTGCTCTTCGTTTCAATGTCTCCAAGTTCAATGGCGAGAATGATCCCGAAGACTATCTTGCTTGGGCTCTCAAGGTTGACAAGATCTTCGGCATTCACAACTTCACCGACAAGAAGATGGTTGCTCTAGCATCTTTGGAATTCGAAGGCTATGCACTCTTATGGTGGGATCGTTTACAAGCCGAACGAGTCCGCAATCTCATTGCTCCCATTGCCACTTGGAATGAGATGAAGCAATGCATGCATGCTCAATTCGTTCCTCCTCACTACAAGCGTGACCTCTTCAAGAAGCTCCAAGAACTTTGTCAAGGTGTGAAGTCCGTTGATGAGTACTACAAGGAAATGGAGACATCTTTGATTCGAGCTCATGTGGTAGAATCTCAAGAGCAAACAATGGCCCGCTTCCTCAATGGCCTCAACTACCCTATAAGGAAGACCGTCGAGTATCAACCGTATGACAACATTGTGGCCCTTGTCCACCAAGCTCTCAAGGCGGAACGCCAAATTGCGGAAGATCTCAAGTATAGCAAGCAAAAGGCTTTCTTCAACTCAAGACCATCATCCTCAACTCCAATGACACAAGTTCCTCCTCCAACTACCACCAAGAGCAACACTCGAGCCTCTAGTGCTCCCAACAAGTCGTCCCAACCATTCAAGAAGAAAGCGCCTCCCACATCATCCTCAAGTGCTCCTCAAGTCAAGTCAAGCACTATTACTTGCTTCAAGTGTGGTGGTAGTGGACACAAGTCCTTTGAATGTTCCAACAAGATGATCATGATTGTCAACCAAGACGGTGAACGTGATTCTATGAGCGAAGGCGAATACTATGCCTTGCATCAAGTTGCTCTCAACTCTTTGGACGTCCCCAACGATGATGAAGAAAGTGTGTATTGCGATGAGGACAAGAATCCATCGCTAGTGGTCACAAGAGTCCTCACTTCTTCTCCCCAAGATGAGCAAGATCAACGGTGCAATCTCTTTCAAACAAGAGCCGGTATTGATGGCAAGTCAATCAAGGTCATCATCGACGGTGGAAGTTGCCACAACTTGGCTAGCAAAGAACTTTGCGACAAACTCAAATTGCCTTACAAGCAACATCCTCATCCATACCATGTCCAATGGCTTAGTGACTCCGGTACCTTCAAGATTCAACACATGGTCACCGTGAATTTCAAGATTGGTCCATATGAAGACACGGTAGATTGTGATGTTGTTCCTATGACCGTGTGTCATCTTCTTCTTGGTCGACCTTGGCAATACGACAAGAGTGCTATCCATGATGGGCTTACAAATCACTATAGCTTCAAGTGGAATAACAAGACATTTGTTCTTCGTCCCATGTCTCCTAGCCAAGTGATCGCCGACAACGCCAAGACTCTTGCACGTAGACAAGAAGAGCTCAAATCTCGTGAGATGAGTGGTGAGAGAGTGATCCACCAAAAAGTGAGTGAGAGCCACAAGCCAAACATGAATGGAAAAATTCCAAGTGATGCCAAAGGCTTTGCCTTACTTGCCACCAAAAGAGAGATGCGAGAGCTACGAGATGACCCAACCATACTTCACTTTGTCCTATTGTACAAAGGTGAATCATTTGACACTAACGACATGACAAATCTTCCTCCATCTTTGTTGCCTTTGTTGCAGGAATTTCAAGACGTCTTTCCCGATGAGCTCCCTCCGGGCCTTCCTCCCCTTCGAGGAATCGAGCACCGTATTGACCTCATTCCGGGCGCGCCCCTTCCAAACCGCGCTCCTTACCGCACCAATCCTGAGGAGACTAAGGAGATTGAGCGCCAAATCCAAGAGCTACTCGAAAAAGGTTTTATTCGCGAATCCCTTAGCCCTTGTGCCGTGCCGGTTATCCTTGTTCCAAAGCAAGATTCTACTTCCCGCATGTGTATGGATTGTCGCCCTATCAATGCTATCACCGTTAGATATAGACATCCTATTCCTAGACTCGATGACATGCTTGATGAATTGAGTGGTGCTACTATCTTTTCCAAAATTGATCTTAAAAGTGGTTATCATCAAATTCGTATGAGTATAGGTGATGAATGGAAAACTGCTTTCAAAACAAAACTTGGTTTGTATGAATGGCTTGTTATGCCCTTTGGTCTTTCGAATGCCCCATCTACCTTCATGCGTCTCATGAATGAAGTTCTACGTCCTTTCATGGGCAAATTTGTTGTGGTTTACTTCGATTATATTCTCATTTATAGCAAATCTTTGGAAGATCACCTTGATCATGTTTCACAAGTATTGTTGGCTCTTCGCAACGCAAAACTTTTTGCCAATCTTTCCAAATGCAATTTTTGCACCAACAAGCTTGTTTTCTTAGGTTTTGTGATCTCTTCCAATGGTATTGAAGTAGATAACAAGAAGATTGAGGCAATTAGGAATTGCCCTAACCCTACCTCCGTGGGTGAGATAAGGCGCTTTCATGGCCTTGCCGGTTTCTATCGCCGCTTTGTCAAGGATTTTTCAACTATTGCTTGCCCTTTGAATGAACTTACCAAAAAGAATGTACCTTTTGTTTGGGGCAATGCGCAACAAAAAGCTTTCGACACACTTAAGAAATGCTTAACCGAAGCTCCTTTGCTTGTCTTACCGGATTTTGAGAAAACTTTTGAGATTGAATGTGATGCTAGTGGTATAGGAATTGGTGGCATTCTCATGCAAAACAGACGCCCCGTTGCTTACCATAGTGAAAAACTTGATGGTGCTAAACTCAATTACCCCATCTATGATAAGGAACTTTTTGCTTTGGTTAGTGCTAGAAGTTTGGCAACACTACCTTTGGCCAAAATAATTTGTCATTCATTCCGATCACGAATCATTGAAATACTTGAAAAGCCAAACCAATTTGAACAAGAGGCATGCTAAATGGGTTGAATTCATTGAATCTTTTCCTTATGTCATTAAGTACAAGAAAGGTAACGAGAATGTGGTAGCCGATGCCTTGTCTAGGAAAGAATGCCTTCTTACACGTCTTGACATCAATGTGATTGGTTTGGATGATCAAAGACTTATATGCTTCCGATGCTTTCTTTGGTCCTATATTTGAGAAATGCTTGCCTAACCGAGGTTTCGATGATTACTATCTTCACAAAGGTTTCTTGTTTAAGGCTAACAAATTGTGTATTCCCGAGTCCTCTCTTCGTTTGTTGTTATTGAAGGAATCACATGAAGGAGGTCTCATGGGACACTTTGGACGCGACAAGACCTATGCCATGCTCTCCACCAACTACTATTGGCCCAAGATGAAGCATCACGTTGAGAGACATGTCAAGAGATGTTCTACATGCCTCCGAGCTAAGTCCACTTCCAACCCTCATGGTCTTTACATGCCATTACCTATCCCACATGCACCTTGGAGTGATATTAGCATGGACTTTGTGCTAGGCCTTCCACGAACTAAAACCAACATGGATTCAATCTTTGTAGTTGTGGATCGTTTCTCTAAGATGGCACATTTCATTCCTTGCAACCGAACCGACGATGCTTCACATGTGGCTACTTGTTTTTCAGGGAAATTGTGCGTTTACATGGTGTGCCCACTTCCATTGTCTCGGACCGCGACGTCAAGTTCACCTCCTACTTTTGGAGACGTTGATGGCCAAGCTCGGCGTCAAGCTACTCTTCTCCACCGCTTACCACCCACAAACGATGGACAAACGAGGTCGTCAACCGCACACTCTCTTCACTACTTCGAGCATTGATCAAGCCCAACTTGAAGAATTGGGAGGAATGCATTCCACACGCCGAGTTCGCCTACAACCGTGCTCGCCATCAAGCTACCAAGAAGAGTCCCTTCGAGATCGTCTACGGCTTCAACCCAAACACCGCCCTCGACATACTTCCCTTGCCTCTACGCGAGCGAACAAACATGGACATCGACAAGCGCACCGACTTCATCAAGAAGCTACACGATTCCACAAGAGCTACGCTTGAGAAGCATTCCGAGAACCGAGCCTCTATCATGAACAAGAACAAGAAACCCATGGTGTTCCAAGAAGGTGACCTCGTGTGCTACACTTGCGTAAAGACCGGTTCCCCGAAGAGCGCAACTCCAAGCTCAAGCCAAGGTGACGGCCCCTTTAAGGTCATCAAGCGCATCAACAGCAACGCCTACAAGCTCAACTTACCGCAATCCAAGTACCTCGTCCACAACTCCTTCAATGTCAAGGACCTCTCTCCCTTCCATGGATACCCAAGTGATGACGACGACGCCGAGTCGAGGTCGACTCTTTTTCAAGGGGGAGATGATGTAGCCCACCCAACTCCACCAAGTGCACCAATGACAATCACGTGCAAAGGCCATCCAAGATAAGGTGAACTCGCTCCTCTCGTTCTATGCTTTCGGCATGTGGAGATGGTGCGCTACCTCATGGCGCAACACTTTGTGTGCTCAGGTTCAAGTCCACCACGGGTGCCCAAGAAGACGCGGAAGGCGAACGGGCAGGACCAGCGCAAGGAGACGAAGGCGGGAAGCTCCAGGCGGCGGAACCTCCGGTGTTCCCACCGGAGCCTCCGCTCCGCGCTCGCCACCGGAGCCTCCGGTGCGGACTCCGCCCAAAAGCCCTTCGGGTGAATGACAGCGGAACAACCACCGGACCTCCACCGAAGCCTCCGCTCGATCCACCGGAGCCTCCGCTCCACAGCTCGCCACCGGAGCCTCCGGTGCTGCCTCCGCCGAAAACCCCTTCGGGTGGCTGACTACGGAGCCACCACCGGACCCCCACCGGAGCCTCCTCTCGACCCACCGGAACCTCCGGTGGAAACCACCGGAGCCTCCGCTCCTGCGCGGCCTGCGTGCCACTTTAGGGCCTTGACCCTTGTATTCTTATCCTCCCACCTACCCCCTTTGGCACTAGACTATATATAGTTCCCCCTTGATCAGATCTAGGGTTAGAGTTGAATCTAGACATTTAGAGCTTGGCTCTCTTGTATCCCTCTTTGAGGAACTACTCCTCCGGTGTGTACCGAGGAACATATCAAGGCTACTCCTCCCACTTCGTCGAGGATCGTATCAAGACTCATCCAATTACTTGATCTCTCCCTTTGGGTTTCTATCAAGGAATTGTCCAATCTTCCTCTCGTTTATCTTGAGGTTCTATTGGCGTAGTGGACCGGCTACGGGTGTAAAGCGGTTTCAATCAAGGTGAGCTCAGTTGAATCGATCGTTCCGTAGGCGGCCCTCGGGGTTAGTTGAAGGAAGATTTGGGGTTCTTCGGTTCTTACTAGTTACCCTTGCGTTTACTTGCGTTGCCCTCGTTTTCCCCTCGTGCGTTCATCGCGTTCTTCGTGCGTTCTTCGTTCGTTCTTGTCGATTCGTGAAGATCGGGCCAATCTAGGAGTACACCTCCACACCATCATCCCAGCTAGGCATGGCGACCGGAGAAGGAGGCCGCGACTTCTCACTCCTTCGACGACGGCAATGTTTGCGGAGGCGGCGCTAATGGGGGCGGCGGCGCCGGGTCGGTGGCTGGAGCTCGATAGAAGAGGAGTGAGTGAACTGACAAAGAACGGACGAGCCCGCGCGAGCCTAGTCACCAAGCGCCACGGACAAGATGGGCCCCACCACTCGTAACGGTACAGTACAAAGTCCCCGTCCCCCCACGGTCCTGTCCGTGCAACTGCCACGTACGCGTCCGCCCTTGGTCCCACCTGTCAGAAACGTGGTCAATCGATGTTCAATTCGAGATTTGTGCGAATTGCGAACTGTCAGTAGTAGACAGGTGGTTTTTTGCGATTGAATCGTATAGTGGTGGTTTTTCGAACATTTTGCAGTAAAGTGGTGGTTTTATGCTAAATACTCCGTGCAGACTGGTCGTGAACGCCAGGCTAGTCAGCACATCGACGCCTTACCTTCAGCACGTCGGTTCCTGCTTCCTTGTGACCAGGACAATCGCCCACGACAGCTGCAGGGGTGTCCATCAATATTCAAACACAGTTATGAAGCGTCGGAGAATCAAAAGCACGAGGAACGAGATGTTAGTTGACATAGAAGACAAAATTGCAAGGAAGAGACATAAACCAAAACCAATCGGCGACAGGTGCAAGATATCTGCAGCTGTGGCGAGGCGATGTTGGGGATTAGAAGAAGGTCGCTGCCGTCCGCCTACATGGTCGTATCCCGTCCCGACATACTATGGCTCCGGCATGGGCCACGCGATGTGGCGACGGCGGGGGGCTCGCCTGGCGATGTTGGGGATTAGAAGAAGGTTGCTGCCGTCCGCCTACGTGGTCGCATCCCGTCCCGACATACTATGGCGGCGGCATGGGCCACGCGATGTGACGACGGCGGGGGGCTCGCCTGGCGAGGCCGCGAGGTAGGCAATCGCGTATCATGCCACTCGACAACCCAATCGTGCCGCAGGACGGCCGCCTCGCCGGGCTCCGCAAACCGCAGTTTTGCCGCTTCCCGTAATCCCGACGTGGTAATCGGGGTGGTCTTCCCACAATCCCATCTGTTGTACAACGGGCATTGGCAGAACAGGAGACATGGTTGGTTTAGCGGAATGGTTTTCCGTGATTACTGGGCGTCGCGAGCGCATCGGGGATGAGCAGGCGCGGGGGCGTATGCGGGCAAAACATCCAATCTGAGCCGTCCGTTAACATGGCAGACCATTGAACAAGTACTGGCTGTTGGATTTCACCCGGGAGATTAGATCGGAGGCTTCTAGTTGATTTGTGTACACACGTTTTGGTGGCCGTAGCAAAACTAGTTTAGATATATAGTACTCCCTCCGTCCACTTTTATAAGGCTCACTTCTTACTATTGAAATGCTAAGAAGTGAGCCTTATAAAAGTGGACGGAGGGAGTAGAAGATTATGTTTTATTCTCCAC
>JAPCYS010002274.1:0-21776 GCA_028641055.1 Alopecurus myosuroides | reverse complement strand
GGAAAGGCGAGCTGCCCCTCTACCTACACGCACCGGCGAGGGGACAACTCGGGGCTGTGATGAATCAGCTCCCGCCGTGACACCTAGAGAGGCCGTGGCGTCCTCAGCCACCAGTGCAGCAGCACGCCCGACCTGCTCGGCGGCCGCCGAAGCTACGTGGCCCGCCACACCTGCGGCCACGCGGGTATCGACCTGGTCGCCAGCATCAGTCGGCGCCGAGTCTTCCGCCGGTGCGGGTGGCCGCGCAGCTGGCCGAGAACCACCAATCGCACGAAGCTGAGAATGAGCCTCACGCAAAGATTTAGCAACCATAGGGGAAAGCACCACCCCCGGGGAGAACGTCTTCTTCCCGTTCCCCTCCATTTTCTTGGAGCTATCCTTCGACGTATCGTCAGAACCACTCTCCTGCGTCGGTTCCTTTGCATCACCCTGAGCCGAACCATCAGAACCATGCTTCTTAGTATCCTTAGTGCCACGATCTTTATCATCACGATCATTCCCCTTATCATCAATAGCCATATCCGCCTCATCATCAGAACCAAAGCTCTCAACAGAAAATTTGAGCTCATAAAAACCATCCTTTATAAATACCGCCCATTTATCAGGAATCAGCGTATAGTCCATGCAACCGACTAAGACCCGGAGCACCCCATGCTTTCTAGTAAATTTCATATCCACCTTCAGAGTTTTGCCAAATAAAGACCCAAGACTCCAAAGAAGTAAGAAGTCACCTCTATGCTTTGGTGGAATGTCAGAAATACGAATCCAAATCTCGGGCAATAACCATAGTGGTTTCATCTCCGCCGCCCACGCCTCAACCGTGAGCACACAGCTACTATTAGGGACATGGAACGCCCCAAAAACAATCATGCGATCAAGCTCAGCTCTAGTGGGAAAGGATACCTTGAAAACATTCTCCCCAACTTGCACGACCTCCCACTGAAATTGATCGGAAGGAACCAACCTGCGTAACTGAGCATTAATCTCATCGACAGAAAGCGATCCGCCTGTCACTGTGAGTTTACTAAGCCTAGCAGAATCAATCTTAGGCTTATAAGACGCCGTAGGTACCACTTCATAAAAAGTCAGGGCTACATCAAGAAATCCATGAGTGATAACCTGTGGTTTAGCCGCAGTTAAAAGATGACAATCATCAGGCTCGTGTCCAGAACATTCACAATACTCACGGACCACAACTGTGCAATCAACACTTAGATGTCCCGTCGCCGTTTGCAACTGTGATGGAGCTACTGTGTTTTGCGTGCCAACTTGAGGAACAGCCCGCGCAGCTGCAGCTCGTTGCGCAAGAGCAGCGTGGTCCGCCCCCGTCACCGGCAGCTGAACCGGCCGAACTGGAGCCACGGCGGGCTGCCGCACCCCTCCCAGCCTTGCCTGTTCCACACCGACAGGTACAGATGTCGATGCAGCAACCTGAGCGGGCTGCACGGTCGGAGCGCCCTGCGCCCATAGCGCCGCCGTGACCTGCCGAACCACCGCGGCCACCGTCTCATCTTGGAGCCCAGCAACATTACCAGAGGCAGTAGGAGGTTGGACCGGACTCCTCCCCCTACCGCGTGGGCGAAATTTGTTTGCACGGCCGCGATAGAAGCCGCGAGCGCCATAGCCGTTCCCGTTCTGGTACGGACGGCGGAGACGATCTCCACCACCACCGTACCCTTGCTAGCCGTTGAAGCCAATACCGGCGTTAAAACCTCCAAACTCGCCGCCATTGACCGGCCCTAGATCACCGCGACCCCCAGCTGCACCGCTCGGCCCCCCTTGATGATAATTGTTGAAAGCGAAACCGCCCCTCCCCGGGGCGCCACCCCGGTTCGGCGGGCCGCCGTTGCCACGAGCAGGGCCAGCTCCCCTTCCATCGCCAAAGAACCCCCCGCCGCCGCCATTGTTCGCCATGGGACGGAGGACAGACGCTGGGTTTCGACGTATCGAAGACCCTAGACGTCGATACGGCCAGGTTATACGATGGCCTAGGCCCACACCGCAAAACACACGCGGAAACAAGCCTTTTTTTGATCCTAGATTGATTCGGATTAAATGGCCCGTTTGACCTTCCGAAAATAGTGGATCCTCGTTTGAATTTCGAACCCCACGGACCTGCGCACGTCCCCTCGCCGGCGACGGTTCGCCGTCAAGGAGGTGCCGGATCTTTCCTCTACACCGTCGAACAGTGTACCAAGGTTGCTCGTCAGGCGTCCATGTAAACGTCGAAGGAGGAAGAGAAGGAATCTTCAGTTTCCTCCTTTCTACCGTCGGGTTCTTCCTCAGCCATGCACCATCACCGGAATTCGAGCTTACCTGCGTAGACGTCGTAGATAGCAGCGCCAACGCCGCGGATCTCTGTAGTCTCCGCCTTTCTTCCCGTTTCTCCATGCGCCCCGAGCTGCCATCCCTAGAAGAGGATGGCTCAGGCGTCCGGCAGAGGTAGCTCCACCGCGTCGAAGATGTCGCCGATGTCGACCTCTCCCCGTCGTCGTCACTCACCTCACCCGCCAGAGACCAGAAGCGCCCTCCCGGCAGACTGACGAAGAGGCCACCAGGCGAATCGCCTGGCGAGTCTCCGCCCATGTCCGTTAGCTCTCGGTCTCGTCTACTGAGATGTAAATGATTCGATGTAGTTAGAGTAGTTGCAATTGAATTCACAGCATGCGTCATGGCTGCTGCTGCACATGCAGTTGATGTTCGTGGAGCAGAGGAAGGAGAGGTCGGAGCTGCTGCGGGATCTTGTGAAGAAGGGAGCTGGCATCGATCCTCTCCCGGTCCTCACCCAGGTCAGCTAGCCAGCAACATTTCCCTAAATTTTTCGCAATTTTCTCTTTGCAAGTAACACGGTTCATGGAGCAGCAAACACTAGTTCTCTGGGGAGACAAGGACCAGGTCTTCCCCGTCGATCTTGGCTACAAATTGCAGAGGTAAGTAAAACCCTCCACAAGAGACTAGCCGGGTTTCCTTTTAAAAACTTCTGCTCGTTTGGTTTAGATACTGTCTGTTTGGCAAGTGTGGAAGGTGGTTTCCTTTTCCTTCCTTCTGAGGGGACTGGTTTCATTTTCCTTCACATGCCTCGGTTTGCTGTTTTTCTTTTTTTTAACTTCTTTCAGCTTCGTTGTAATTAAGACCTCTGTTCTGTTGTCTCACGATAATGGAACCCGGCTCTAGTCGTTTGGAAAAAAAAAGACTAGCCGGGTTTTTTTTCTTCTGAATTTGCTATATTTGGACCTTGACTAGTTGACTTCCTGGCTTTAGGCATCTAGGAGATGACTGCAGGCTAGAGATCATCAAGGACGCAGGGCACATATTGCAGCTCGAAGGAGCCAGACACGTCAACAGGTTCATCACCTCCTTCCTCCTGGATGGCCGCAAGTGAAGAAGCCTGCTCACAACTCAAAAGAGAACAACAAAACGCCAACTCACAACATGCCATTTGGGTAGAATGTATTGACTGTCAAAACTTCAAAGCTGCTGCTATATATGATCTGAATGAATGCCCGCTCAGAAAACAAGATAAAGCATACTCTAGACGGAGCTGCGTGCTTCGCCGCGTCGTCGGCCTGTCGTGCTTGCGTCCTGTTGTTTGTGCGACGTAAACTTAGGCGTCTCGTTTTATTGATAGTGTGTTTTCAGAAGCTCGACAGTTCGAACTCCCGAGTCTGTGCGCCCATCCGTGCGCCAGCTCTCTACGTGGTGTGCATCGGCCGCTTACCTCTGTTTTCTCTCCACGAGCGTGATTTTCTGTTGCCATTTTTTCTGGAATACGGCCAAATACGGTACAAAATTCACTAGACTCATTGGATTTCTTCAGAACCCGGCTCCAAGTCAAGGAAGTGGTCAGTAAGGCCGTGCTTTCCCCGCTGGATGAACTCGAACACGCTTGTCCTTGACAGCAACCACCACCGCCTCCTGCACATTGCCATGGAGGTAGTTTTAAGAGCCGACAATAAAAAGTGTATCTGTGAGATCATGTCATGGTAGTTGTGCTATTTATGTACCAGTATCCATTTTGCTATGTAATTTATCAGTAGATAGCAGAGTCTTACATTGCACCAATTTTCTGGACAGATGCAGTATTGTCTTAGAAGTACGTCAGGTGCATCGTCCTGCCCTAATGGCATATTGCTTCGTTGCAAAACCAATCATGCTCCTCCTTCGTCTTCCTCTTTCCCCGTTCTCCAGCTGCAGAGATGAAAGAATAAAGGGACCAAACATGGCTCACGGAGGTCGAGGCAGAGGCTCATCCCTGGGCGCCGCCGCCGCTCCCCGGCGGAGCGCGAGGCGTGCAGTGGTTCTTCCCTATCATGGCTCGCGAAGGTCAAGGTAGAGGCTCGTCCCTGGGCGCCGCCGCCAATCCCCGGTGGAGCGCGAGGCGTGCGGTGGTTGCCGTGGACTCACCGGAGGGGTCGTCTGCTCGGGCCGGAGCGAACGCGGGGAGCCATCGTGGTCGAGGTGGCCGTGCTCCCCACGGCCGCGGTGTGATGGGGAGCTCTCTTCCTCGCTGGGCAGAGGACACCCGCGTGCCGGAGCACGAGTTCCTGGTGGCCCTCTACGGTCGCCTCCATAGTCAGCTGAGGCTCCCCGACGCCTGCGCCGCCTCCGTCGAGGGCAACCTGCCCCGTGGCTTCTTGCTTCATGTGGTGGGCTGCATCAACGGGCCCTGGTGGGCGTCGACGGAGTTTTGCTCCGCCGGTCACCTGTCGCTGGCGATAGGGTCGAAAACCTTCGCCCTTGCTCAGCGGCTGGAGGAGAGAAAGTCCTCCACCTCCGCTCGACGGGGTGGACCGCCTCTTCGTGGCGATCATCGGGCGCCGCGGCGAGCGTGTGGAGTGCTGCATCGAGAGCAGTGACGAGGCGGTTGACGACGATGATGAAGATGATGTTGCTGAAGAGGAGGACGAGGAAGATCCGTCGGGCATCAAGGAGGAGAGCGACGATCTGGGCTCGGCGAGCGGCTAAAGGCCATTGGGTGCCTTCGTCCAGACGGAGGGCCTGGTGATCCTGATCAGTCGGCCTTCGTCCAGTCTCCTCTTCTTCCTCCTTCTCCTCTCGCCTCCATCGCTCCTCCTCGGTCGATCATGTCTCGCAGCTGTGGGGAAGACATGTTCGGCCAAGGCTAGTCGTAGTTTTTCTTCCTTTGATAGCCGAGGAAAGGGGATAACTCCTTCCTGGTTCTAGCATCTTTTTGTCTTCTCGACGGATTTGCAGCATTTCCATGTACTCAAATGTATCTGATGTATGAAATATGAAGGAAATGTGTTTTTTGCCCTATCATTTGCGAGTGGATTCTTTGGAGAGCCAGCGGAAAGAGTTTTTAAACTTAGCTCTGGGAGTTTCGGAGTCCTTGTCACGGTGAGCTGTTTGCCCAATAGAGGGAGAAACCGAGCCCTGCCTGATACACTCCTCGCAGCCGTGTTGCTTCACATTATTGCACCCACCAAAGGGTGGTAGCTGAATAGCATCAGAGCTCGAACCCACTCCCTGTCTGGAGTTAGAGAGAACCGCTAGAGGTGAATGTACCGAGTCCTCCTCCAAGTCACCCCCTCAAATTCCAGCCCATATGGTAAAACAAACTTCTCATGAATTTCTTTTCTAGCAAGCTCAAAGGACCGACGAACTAATGGGGAGAAGACAACCCCTCCCTTCATAGTCTTATTAGGCAAAGTATCAGAAGAACCACCACAATCTAGCATAGGATCAACCCCTGTATTAGACCCATTAGAAGCACCTCCGTTATCCTTTTGTAATGCTTCCTTATCAAGAGTTTCATGGAAGTCATCCCCAATGATATCATCATCATCATCTTTACGCGGTTGAGACTCTTCCATAACTATATCAGTGCCTTGTACCTTATCCTCTCCCTCCGCATCAAAAGAAAGTTGATAGAACCCATCCTTGATAAAACATCGGCAAGGTGGGAGGTATCTCCGTATAATCAATGCAACCAACGAGCATACGAAGCATCTTATTTTCCCGAGTGTAGGCAATATCAAGCTTAATGGTTTTGCCTAAGAGATACCCCACATCCCAAAGCGGTAGGTAATACCCAATATGGTCCTCTGAAAACCAGATACCTTCACCCAATATTCCGGTAGGGTATCCATAGGGTCAATATTTTTTGACCAAGAGTCCACTGTTAACTCGCAAGTGCTGTTTGAAACACGAAAAGTCCCAAATATCTGTAGCCTTTCAAGCTCTTTCCTAGATCGAAATTGTACCTTGAAGATATAATGTCCTCCCCGACGCACCTCCCACAAAAACTTGTCTATAGGTACCAATCTTTGCAGCTAGATAATGATCTGTGGTATGCTCATCTCCCCACCCGTGACAACCACTGAAGCTAACCGATGATTCAAGAATTTCGGTTTGTAGAAATCAGAGCATGGAATTCGAAAGAACATCAATGATTCATTAGCAATACCATATGGTATTAATTGGGGTTTTGGTGCGAAAAGTAGTGGAAATGGACCATTCAGATGTATTGGAGCCTCACAAATCAGACACACCTCAGTGGAGCAATCACCTAACAAATTACCCGATAATCCGCATCTGAAACACCTATATTTTTCTGGCTTTTTAGGTTCGAGAGAATCCAACAATTCTTCAGCTATCACCCTTTGTCTGTCCAAGCCAACTTGAGCCCTGGTCTGGCCATGTAACATCCCTGATTTTTGCAAAGTGCAAAAATCACAAAAAATTGAAACTTTTTGTTTTCTATTAAAGCAATCCACCAAAAACCAAATAAAAGGAGGAAATAAAATAAAACAATATGTAATTGGAATAAAGAATCCAAATCGCCTTAGTTCCATAAACCCTAAAGCCTATTTCTAAAATAAAATATGATCCCTCATGTGAATAAAATATTTTCTTAGCAAACATCTTTATCAAAACATTGTTTTCAACTCAAATACCATTTTGAAAATGTTTATGATAATTAAAAACTAGAGAGTAACTATCTCTAATATTTTCTCCTTGTCTCCAAGAAATTATGTCACTATTATTATTAACCTCAATGGGTAAAAATTGGTTAATTGTTTTCCAAGTATTATGTCAATCATCAAAACAATAAAGTGTTATATATATTATTGAGTCATGAAAACAAGTAAAGTGCCTTGGAAAAACAATGTTTTCAAATGGGAAAACAACATCTTCATTAGAGAAAACAACATCTTTATCAAAACATTGTTTTCAACTCAAATACCATTTTGAAAATGTTTATGATAATTAAAACCTAGAGAGTAACTATCTCTAATATTTTCTCCTTGTCTCCAAGAAATTATGTCACTATTATTATTAACCTCAAATGGATAAAAATTGGTTAATTGTTTTCCAAGTATTATGTCAATCATCAAAACAGTAAAGTGTTATATATATTATTGAGTCATGAAAACAAGTAAAGTGCCTTGGAAAAACAATGTTTTCAAATGGGAAAACAACATCTTCATTAGAGAAAATCTCTCTATTCTTAGTCACCCTCAATTAAAATTTATTAATAAATTGTCTATTTTGATTATGTTGATAAGATATTTTTTAAAATCATTTAAATCATATTTCTATATTTAACCCTCTTTTTCTATTAAGTAACTATTAATGCTTTCATCATATTTTATATTATAAAAGGATGAAAACACCTTGAATTGGTTTTGGAAAATAGTATTTGGTCATTGTAAAGCTACTGAAATTTTATTTGACAAATATCTATATTTTATAATCTTCTAAATTAAAAAAGTCATCATAATCAATATTAAGGAATTAATTCAATTTTCAAAATTCAAAAATAAAATATGGTGAAATGTTTATAAAAATGTTATTGTTGGAAAGGTATTAATATTTCAAGATTTTAGAAATTTATTTGAGGTTAATTGAGTTTTTAAAACAGAAGTTATTAAGGTTTTAATAAAAAAAGAAAAACAATTGATGACGTCATCAATACATCACCGTTTCTTTTTCCTCTAGAAACTGAAATGCACTGAAAACGGCGATTTTAATCCGGTTGAATGCGGCCGTTTCTGTTTATTAAATTAATACCCGCGCCCATGGCTACAAAACCTTCTCCTCCTCGTCATTTCCCCTCTGCGTCATTCCCCAATCAAGCCCCGAGGCCGTCCAATTTTTTCGCGGGAGTCCCTCAAGGCCGACGGCGTATTCCTCCAATTCTGGTGCGGTGATACCTTCCGTGAACCCTAGACCCCATCTGTTAGATTCCCCTTATCCCCGCGCCCCTCCTCATGCCTTTCTTTTATTTTCTTCGCAGTGTAGCAGCGTGAGCGAGCTAGTCTGCATCTCGTCGGCGCCACGGAAGCTCCATCCGCCCCGCGCCATCATGTACGGAACTGAGAAGCCCTGCCGTACCCTTCATCAAGCTTGCAGTGCCCTCCCACGCCTCGTCCACCTTTCCGTTGAGAAAAAGGAGCACCAGAGTGCCATCTCCGACGAGATCCCGAGCGTCGGCCGCCGCACTGCCATTTCCGGCGAACCGCGCCACCCGGTGAGTCCTCTCACCCCGTGTCTTTCTTTTTCACCCTAGGATCCAGATCTGAAGGCTCAGATCAAATCACTTATCGAAGGGGTATCCGCCAATAGCAGAGCGCCGCGTGGCACCCAGTCAGTGTTGCGTCAACAACCAGTGAGCATGCCCATACAATCATAGAGCCCCACGTGGCCAACCTTATCCACTCATTTTTTGATTTTTTTTCCGGGAAGAAATAAATTAGCAGTTTTGTAGATTAGTCCCTAGAACTTTGAACCATCATAAATTTTGATCCACAATTCCAAATTTATCAAACTTGGACTTTTTCAAATCCCCTCAATGTGTAGAATATTTTACCACTGTTCAAATTCAAATTTGACAAACTTAAATTGGTTCAAATTCAAATATGCTTGTTTGATGAATTTTGGCATAATTCAAATTATACAAATCTAAAAATTGTAAATAAAATATATTTGGAAACCTTAGGATGTGTACTTTCATACCCTCCATCCCAAAATAATTTTTGATCAAATTAAAATTGAATTTAGAATTAAGTTGTCTATTTGAGTATTTTTTGACATAGAAATAATTCTAAAAATATTTTCAATATAGTTTCTTTTGCAAATTTTCTCCATTTGGTAACCTTGAACCGGAAACAACCTTGTCCAACCATTTTGGACACCCTTGGACCATGAACATGTGTTTTGTTTACCAAAAAATCAACATAGTGATTCATCCATCTTTACCATGTCTTAGAATTTGTTTTCAACTGTTATTCTTTGATGTTATGTCTATTTGGATCCAAGACCAAGTACCTAGTATTTTTCAATCACATATAAGACCAAGTAGTGAACCTTAAACACTAGTACCTTGTTTTCTATCTACTTCTCCAACTCCCCATTCTTGCTTCAAGAATTCATCAAGTTAGAAAAATAGAAATCAAGACTCAAGAACAAGAAGGCACTTCATCTTCAACTTGGTGGCAACATGAAGAGATACAAATAAAATCATTGAGGAATTTGAAGTAAGGGAATTGGAGTTCACAACAACTATAAGCAAATCAAGGAAGTACAAGTGTGAAGTAATCCAGAAGAAAACATCTCCCTCTCTCTTTCTATATTTCTTCGTATTTTCTTTCTAATTGACTTAGTGGTTTTTGTGCCCATCCCATACCCAAACCAATTAGTGAAGTGAAAGCCATGAAGAATCTACCAAGACCAAGAGAAGAATCCATCCAAGGAACAAGACTACCATAGAAGTATGAAGATAATCTTCAAGAAGACAAGCATGTGAATACTTGAAGCCATCTACAAAAGTTGAAGAATAACAAGTTGTTTTTGTCCAACAATTGGCCCAAATGGAAAATCCCAAGACTTTATCTTGTTATCTATATGGCTATGAAGTTAGTTGAACCTAGACCCACCTTAACCAAAATGGAAAGACTAAACTAGATCACTCAAATGTCTTGATGAAAATGACTAAGTGTTACACATGGTTATGTGTTACTTTAGTTGAAATAGTGAGATCACCTTGGTGAACTCTTGAAACTTCTTAGATAAATATGTTTCCAATAAAGTTTGATCACTACAAACTCAACGTAGTCCATCCCAAGTAAACCCTTGGAATTTCCTTAACAAGTATTGAACTCAAATCTTGACCTTGTCCTAGCCAACTTGGTACAAACCCTTTGTTATGTTATTTGCTCTATTTGTTTTCTCCACTTATGTGTTTGATTGCTAGGATGCTTGTTTATTTTGTTATTGTGTTTTCAATGAATAGATTGTACGGAGAGCAAAGATCTTTTGTGAATAGAGTGTGAATTCTTCACCAACTTCAACAAGGCAAGTAACACACCATTCAACTACCCATTATTTTCTATATGCATTAGTTGATTTTGAGTAGTATGCATGATAGGAAATTTTACTAAGTTATATTATGCTATTCTATATCCTAGTAGTATGTAGCCATCCTTATACCTTGTTATTTTGAAGTCTTGGTACTTAGTTGATGCTTAGCCTTGCTACAAAATTGTTTTACTTGATGTTGTGGAAAAATACTAAGTATAAACTTCAATGAACCACCTGGGTCGATTTGGTTGTTTGGCTGATGAGAGTTGAGTGTCTCCCCGAGGGGTGTTCACTTGAGGAATGCCACCCAGGAACAAAGTGATTATGATGTTCCCCAAGTTTAGATTTCTTCCAGTGTAGCCTTTAGTCATATGGGCTATGTCTTGATTAACTAAGTTGCGAGGGTTCAGCCTGGGCTTGACAAGCAGATGTAGCATAATTATAGGTGGAACGGGTCTTTCCATTAGGTTGAATTCTTGTTTCTGAAAGATCTCGTCTCAATCTTCTCTTTTCCTTAATGCACACTGAGTGTATAGGATGTTTGGGCCGATTTGAGTCTGTAGGTGAAAGTGCACAAACTCTGCAGAGTCAACAAACTAAGATCTTAGTCCTGTCACCGGTTATGGATAACTATGAGTAGCTGGACAAGGATGGACAGAAGAATCACATCACCATTTTCAATAAGTAAAATTTTGACCAAGTGAACAGTATTGTGGTGCTTGGATTTCAGTCCAATGATGCCACCCTTTGAAAAGAAAAGTTTGTTTTACAAAAGTGATAGGAGAAAACTAGCTTTATGCAAACTTAGCCAAAAACGCCACTCAGCCAAATAAGCAGATAGTATTAGTCTTGCCATTTATATCCATCATAGTGTTACTTGCCAATACATTACATTATATTGACTCCCTTGTGGTTGCATATTCCATCCTGCAGATGATTCTGAAGACGAGTGAGGATTTCGTTAGGGATCTCGAGACTATCGCCAACATGTTTTGCCTGTGGCACATGAAGAAGATGAGCTCAATGTTTTACTATGTTTTCCGCTTTATTTCTTTGTTTTATGCTAGTCTTCTAAGACTATGCAAGTTGTAATATTATTTTGTAAAGACTGGATCACGCGATGTAATAGAATTTGATGCATGTGCATGATATTTCATCTTGTACTGTGGTGCTAGCAATTGATCCAGGGACTAACACAATAACACAGATGTTCTTACATTATTTAAAATGTGGGAACGCTACAGGCCAACTGTGATTCCAACCGAAGAAATATGCAAACTATGATTAGCCACCACGGGAGCTCCTTGCGCCACCCCCCCTTGAACTTGCGGCAGAACTGCAGGAACCTCGTGTCGTACCACAGCCGGCACAACTGCGGTACTGTGGTCTGAACAACCGCGGTCACAGGAGGATTCACGGGAACGAAGCGGTGGTGTCCAGGCCCTCCCGAGGAAAACGCCCAGCACCATATATATCTACCCCGCCCTCCTCCTTGGCCTGCATTATCATAGAGTAGCCTGTCGCGGCCTCCATAGCCGCCACCATTTTAGAAACGACGAGGACCTTGACTATTCTCGACAGTACCATCCTGACCGTCATTGGTCCTCCGCCACCCTGGCCCTGGTTGAACCCGTAGCCACCATGGTTCAGCCCACGTTGCTCATTACCCTGGCCAAAGGGCTGCCGATTAGCCCCTGGTTGGCAGTCCCACTAGGACCTCCAACTTCGAATTTAGCATGAGGTTGCAGACGATGATCATGATCATCGCGCACATCATTGTCGAACCTTCCCCCTCCGCGATTTGCCATGAATCCCCGGCGAACACGCACGAAGGGCAGAGCGGCGGCCGCCCTTCTCCAAGTAACACCAGGATAACCACAAAGTTTGATCCTGGTCAGAATAGGGTTGCTCTGGGTAATAGTCCCTCTGCATCGTCTAAGGCCCACATGGCCCGACTCAACAGTCATGTGCGGTGTAGAAGTTAAACCCGGGTCCACTTCCCGTTCATCACGCATTAGAGATTCAACATCTCGGTTTCTATTCGATTCAAAATTTGAATCCAAAGATTCGAAGTTTAAGGATGTTAATAAGGAAGGATAATGAACCTTGAATGATGGTCGTTGCTGGCGAGCAACCGATCATCGACTGCGCCCCGCCAGTGCCTTCCGGAGACGGAACCCTTTTCCTACGAACCAACGTCTAGGGTTCCGCATTCGAACCATCATCAATATAAGTAGTCGGCGTCAGCACCGGTAGTTTCAAACGCACGACAACCCACTGTTGAATCCCCGGCGGGCTCCCCGACTTCATCGACTGCGGTGAATCCATGAACTGGATTTCCGCGTTTCTTTGTGCTTGTGCCTTCGCTAGGCGTTTGGCCACCGGCCAAGATCACACAAGATTTAAAGAAACGAAAAACATCTGCATGAATCACACAAGATTCAGATGAAAAATAAAGAAACAAGGAATAAAAGTAAAAGCAAAAAAACAGAGTGCCACCGGCCAAGATCTAAAGGGCGGAGGAGCCGGAGCGCGTTGTCACCTTCGTCACCTAGGAGAGCGTGAGGAGCCAGGTCACGCATGCCGTTGTCATCGTCACCTTGGTTGACGACCACCAAA
This sequence comes from Alopecurus myosuroides, assembly GCA_028641055.1. Taxonomy (NCBI): domain Eukaryota; kingdom Viridiplantae; phylum Streptophyta; class Magnoliopsida; order Poales; family Poaceae; genus Alopecurus; species Alopecurus myosuroides. The sequence goes on along the minus strand of JAPCYS010002274.1, from coordinate 8,834 downwards.
TGCTATGAGGTTAATTTCTCTGGATATCCCTTCTTGATACCTAGCTGTAGCACTTGGACTTGCATGCACTTGAGCTTTCTTTTTAAAATGGCATTCATTTTCGTTAATGACCAGAGGGCCGCCGTTTGATTTTTTTATTTATTCTGTGATGCTTTTTGAGGTAAATCTAATTGGATGAGTTTATGTATGCTTAGGGGTACCTAATCCTAGATTTTCTTGATTTTAGGAGTCATAGATTATTTTTGGCATGCATTGCAAGTTTAGGGCCTTTTCTGCCATTCTTTATTATTGTTTAATTGTTATTGATTGATGTTTTAATTATTGTTTTTGCTAATACTAGCATGTATAGGTTGTGTATTCTCTGTTTTTTTTGTTATCTTGTATTACTAGCATGCTAGAATAATTCTTGAGTGAAGCATTGCCAGGATTATGTTTGTTTTCATATGTATACGATTGTTTTCTAGTTTTGTCCTTTATAGTTATTATTCATATTTGTTATTATTATGTCTTGTGAAATGTTTTAGTATAATTAGTATGTATTTGCTACTGTTACTTTGTCATGTCACCTCCATTTGTATAAATCTTTTGTTATTAGAAAAGCATGTTTTAATTAGGACTTGTTGTGATGATTGTTATTGCTTTACTAGCTTATTTAGATGTTTTTGGTATTATTACCTTGCTTTAATAAAAATCCTCATGAGTTACCAGAGGGTCATTTAGCTTTGTTATGTTATGATATGAGAGTGGCACACCCACTGAACTCACGACATTTTAGTTGTGGGTTACTAGTTTCATTTCTAGAAGTATTCTAGTGCTTCTAGACATGTATATTTGTTTGTTGTGTGTATCTCTAAGTAATAAAAATTGGAGTGATGTTATTTTGTGAAATGATTTCTGTATCTTGATTGTTATTGCAAATGCCTGTATTTGCTTAGTTCTGATTGAGTGTTTTCTTTTTCTATTTCGACGTTAGAAAATGAGGAAGGAGAAGTAGCTGAGGAAGTTTATTGTCATTCCTGTTTATTCCAAGACCAGAGACAAGATCAATACCCAGGCAAGCCATTCTAAATGCTTGCTGTTGTTTTACTTGTCATTATCTAGCATGCATTGTTTACTCCAGATTTTTTACAAAACTTGTTCCAAAAAATATTTTTTCTAATTTGTGTTAAATACTAGTAATACTTTTGCCTATTAATACTATTGCCACTAGTTAAAATCTTGGTGTTATAAAGCCCTTAGCCATACTATTATATATATTTACCACCAATACTTAAATCCCTAAGTCCCCTAGTGGACACCTTAAAATATGTTTTTTGGAAAAAAACAAATGGTTTATGAAAAACCTCATGGAAAGGTGGGATCTTGTCTACAGGAGGTGTGAAGAGAAAGTTTTCCGAAAGTGTTTTTCTAAAAACGACACATAACCTAGTCTTCGCCAGACAACCAAAAATTGTACTGCCACATTAACTCAACTAGTTGAATGCCCGTGCGTTGCTACAGGCGCTACAATCGTAAAATTTGAAATGTTCATTTTTTAACCCCAACCTTATAAGAAAAGAATGTATTATATTCCACCTCTACCCCGCAACACCGTTGCAAGTTGCGCGCTAAGTAAAACATCTGAATAGTTGACCATTCAACGCATTTCAGGTTTGAGAATTCAAATAAAGTTACATGATGCATCAAATTGCGATTAAGTTCATGCAGGTACTCACACCATTTCTATGAACAAGCAGTTACATGATGTATCTCTGGCTCTCTACGTGCACCCGTTGTTTAGTATTCTTGTAGCAGCTATCTCAACAGCCTGGCAGCATAAATTAAGGAGTAGAAGCAAAACACCTCTGACGGGACCCATACTAGGTTCAATTACACTTGCAAGCAATGCATAATTCAATGTTGAGCGTGGGATACAAAGTGAAGGATCAGAAAAGGATATTTTTTTAAAATGGTGAATTTGGGGTAATGATTGAAGTACAAAATTACGGTCACCTGTTGGCTATTGCATATCCTTAACGTAAATAGTGTATTCCTAACCATTAAAATTTTAGATCCCAAGACACGTCAAATGTTTACTCGGTACTGTGCCCACCAGATATAATTTGCAGAGTTTTACCTCCGAGTACACAATAGGAAATACATTAATAAGAAATATAATCGTGTCCGAGTACACATACTATGAGCTGAATTGTGGTGCTCAATATAGGTTTGCATTATACACGAGAGTGAGTACATATAGTCGTGAGGGGAAATCGTGGAACGTGCAGAGGCACACGCAGGTGCGTGCCGTTCTATACGGATCAAGCCCTCGAGAGTAGGACAACAACTAACGTTACATTGTGTTCAGTCAACACCCCCCCCCCCTCCCGCAGTATGAACTCCGGTGTCGAGGACGTTCAGGCTGGACCTGAATTCTACAAAGACTGAACTTGGCAAACCTTTGGTGAATATATCTGACTATTGAGATGTAGTTGGAACATGAAGCACCTTAACCTCCCCGAGAGTGACACGGTCACGGACAAAATGCAAGTCGATCTCAACGTGTTTAGTATGTTGATGTTGCACTGGGTTAGAGGAGAGGTAGACTGCGCTGACGTTGTCACAAAAGACAACCGTGGCTCGACTGGGTGGATGATGCAGCTCGGACAGCAATTGACGAAGCCAACAGGATTCTGCAACGCAATTTGCAACAACGTGATACTCCGCCTCTGCATTGGATCTTGAGAAGGTTGGTTGTCGTTTCGAGGACCAGGAAACGAGATTGTAACCTAGGAAAATTCCAAAACCAGATGTGGATCGACGGGTATCAGGGCACCCGGCCCAATCGGCATCAGAGTAGCCGATGAGATCACGAGAGGAGTTGCAATGGAGTTGGAGTCCGAAGTGGGACGTGCCTTTGATATAACGAAGGATGCGTTTGATGAGTTGATAGTGTGTGTCACGTGGCGAGTGCATGAACAAACAAACTTGCTGGACGGCTTGCGAAATATCGGGTCGGGTGAGTGTAAGATATTGAAGCGCGCCTGCTATGATGCGGTATAGGGATGGATTGGAAAAGGGGGCACCCGCATGAGCTGAGAGTTTGTTTTTGGTGTCGATCGGAATGGACAGTGGATTGCAATTGGACATATTGTCCTTGTCTAGTATCTCTAGAGCATATTGTTGTTGCGAAAGAAAAAGACCGGCGGCATTACGATGAACATTAACTCCAAGAAAGTGGTGGATGTCCCCCAAGTCGGTCATGGAAAAATCCCGTTTGAGAGAAAGGATAATGGATTGGAGAAGTTGTGTGGTCTTTGCGGTTAGGAGAATGTCATCAACATAAAGCAACAAATATGCGGTGGAGGAACCATTGTGAAAAATGAAGAGAGAAGAATCACACTTGGAGGCAATAAAACCAATAGAAAGAATGAATGTTTGAAACCGATGGAACCATTGCCGTGGGGCCTGCTTGAGTCCATACAAGTATTTTTTTAACCGACAAACGTGGTTAGGAAGTGAAGAATCAACAAATCCAGATGGCTGTTGGCAATAAACAACTTCATCAAGGTTACCGTGGAGAAAAGCGTTCTTCACGTCGAGTTGATGAAGGGGCCAATTGTGCGAGGTGGCAAGACTGAGAACCACTCGAATTGTAGCCGGTTTAACAACCGGACTAAAATTCTCGCCGTAATCCTCCCCGGGCTGCTGGCGGAAACCTCGAAGGACCCACCGTGCTTTGTATCGTGACAGAGAACCATCGGAGTTTAGTTTGTGCCGAAAACCCCACTTTCCGAAGACAAGGTTGACACCTGCAGGACAAGGAACCAAACACCACGTATTATTCTGTGTTAAAGTGTTGTATTCATCAAGCATTGCATTGTACCAGCATGGGTCTTTGAGAGCATTGCGAGAGTTTGATGGGAGTGGAGAAATCGGGGTGGACGTAGCAGTTAGGGTGAAGAGGCGGCTGCATAAGAAAGCCGTCTTTAGCACGGGTGAGCATCCTGTGTTGGTTTTCGGGTGGGTGTATCGGGCGCACGCCGGGCGGTAGGGCAGGGGGACGTGGCGCGGTAGGAGTGGTTGGAGGGGGTATGGTGGACGCGGCGGACGAGGAGGATGCTGTCGGGGTGGATCTGGTGGAAGGCGATCCCGAGGCAGATGTCGGTACGTGGGCAGGAGAGGATCCCGGGGTAGATCGGGTATCCGAGGTAGGTGCGGGGGATCCCGATGGGGATTGCGCTAGCTGGCGACGGGTGATTGGTGGGGTGCGGAACGCGAGGGCTGGCTGATGCGGATCAGGTGCGGGATCTGCTGCGGGTGTGGGTGGTGTGGCCGGGCATGTGTTAACGGGAAAATAAGGAAATTTCATTTCATCAAATGTCACATGCCGAGAAATAATGACTTTCCGCGTGTGCAAATCAAGACATCGATACCCCTTATGTTCTCTAGGATAGCCTAGCAGAACGCAACGTGTAGAACGTGGCGCGAGTTTGTGCGGTGACGTGGCTAATTGGTTTGGGAAACATAGGCAACCAAAAGCTCTTAAGTGATCATAGGAAGGATGTAGGCCAAAAAGAAGGAAGTGAGGTGTAAGGAATTTTATGGCTCGTGATGGACGGATGTTGATGAGGTAAGTGGCAGTGTTCAACGCTTCAACCCAAAAGGTGTAGGGGAGATGGGATTGGACCAAAAGTGTGCGTACAACGTCTTTGGTAGTGCGAATATGCCTCTCGGCTTTCCCATTTTGTGATGAAGTGTGGGGACAAGAGAGGCGATAGTAAATGCCATGATCAGAGAAATATGTGCGTAGAGATGTGTTTAGAAACTCCCCCCATTGTCGCATTGCACACATTTAATGAGCACATGAAATTTTGTGTAGACGAACTGAATGAAGCGTTGCAAATGCGAGGACGTGTCGGATTTTTGGCGCAAAGGGAAAGTCCACGAGTAGTGAGAAAAATCATCAAGAACAATCAGATAATATTGATAACCAGTAAAACTCGGTACAGGGAATGTCCATAAATGACAATGAATAATTTGAAAGGGGGTGGTTGTAAAGGAAAGTGAAGTAGGGAAAGGGAGGCGTGTGTGTCGCCCTAATTGACACGCTTCACAAATTGTGGTGGGAGTTACAGGTTTATTACAATCAGGGAGGACAGAGCGAGCTAAATGAGAGAGGGTGGAGTCGCCAGGATGCCCGAGTCGACGATGCCAGAGATCGCGTGATGAGGACACGGTGAGCGCCATTGGTGAGGACGAGGGGACGCCGTGGAGAGGATGTAGATCTTCCACACTATTGGATCTCAGAAGGTTGGCCTTGGTAGCTAGATCCTTCACGGTAAAACCAAAAGGATCAAATTCAATCGAAAGGGAGTTATCAGTGGTGAGCTTGCGAACGGAGATAAGATTTTTTGACTATATCGGGTGTGACTAGAACATTGTTAAGACGAAACTTATGTGGAGAAATGTGAGTAGAACCAGTGGAGATAACAGGCAGAGAATACCCATTGCCAAGAATTATGCGAGATGAAGTACGCTTTAAAGGAGAATGAAGGGATGTGAGATTACCAGCGTCGTTGGTGATGTGAGCGCTTGCACCGGTGTCGAGGACCCAAGGTCCATGGCCATTGTACGGGACGCCGTTGTGGCTAGGAGCAGCATGCAGCATGCCTTAGTGATCCCAAGAGGGCATCAAGGGAGCCGGCGCGTACTGACCGGGCATGGTGATGTAGGCCTGAGTGGGCGCGCCCGGGAGCCCGCCGAGAATGCCACCGGCATTTGGCGCGACGTAGGGAGGACGACCGCCGTACGGGGCATGGTAGGCCAGCTGGTAGGCGGGGTGGTAGGCGGGTTGCTGGTGATACCATTGACCACCGTTGTCACGACCGCGGCCGCGGCCGCGTCCACGCCAGGTGCGCCTGCCACGGTCACCGCCGTTGTAGCCGCCGGCATAGCCACCGTTGGGATGCCCGTTGTAGCCGCCGTTTGGACCCCCGTTGTGGCCACCGTTGTAGCCGCCGCGGTGCCCGCCCTGTTGGTTGCCGCCCGTGGCGTGGTGACCGCCGTTGTGGCCGCCACAGTTGCCGTTGGGCTGGCTGCCGCGATCCCCGCGATCACCGTTGGCGGGAGTGTTGTCGTGGGTGACAAGAGCCTGAGCAGCGGCATCCAAGGATTTGGAGGCGATAGAGATCTCAGCGATCTGAAGCCGGGACTGGGCGTCCGCGAAGGAGGGCAGTGGGCACTGCAAGATCTCGGCGTGGAGGGCGTACTTCTTGGCCAGGCCATCGAGGAGGCGCATGGTGAGTTGGGGCTCGTCGATGGGATCATCGACGTCGGCAAGAGCATCTGCGATCTCCTTCACCTTGCTGCAGTAGGCAGAGATGGACATGTCTGCCTGCTTGAGTTCATGGAACTCTTTGCGCAGATGCATGGCGCGCCCGGCCTTGTTGGCGGTGAAGAAGGTGTGGATGGCGGTCCAGGTGTCGAAGGCGATGTCCTCCTCCTTGAGGACGATCTGCTGGAGATCATCGGCGATGGTGGCGAGAAACTAGAGAGAGATGGTGATGTCGATCTTACGCCACTCGTCATCGGCAAGATGGAGATCCGCCTGCTCCTCGACGTGATCTCGGGCCTCGTAGCGTGAGAGGAGGGTGAGGATGATGTGACGCCACTTGCGGTATCGCTTGCCGGATGTGTCTAGAGAAAAGGAGATGTAGTTGAGGATGTTTATGTTGTGGATAGACACTACAAGAAATATGTTGATACATGACCCTTTTTTAATGACCATGGATGAATTAGTCATAGATCCATGACCATTTTTAATCTGTTGGTCATGACATGTTTGGGAGGGACTAAACACATGACTTTTTTGGCAAAAAAGTCATGATTTTCTTTAACAAGATGGTCATAGCACATGAGACTTGGTGTATGACTTTTTTTTTGCTTAACTAAGACCAATTGAATTGGTCATGCGTTTGTTGGCTGTGATGTTTGCCAACATGTCATATCCACGTATCAATTTTCGCCTATGTGTCATGTTCATGTGTCAATTATCGCCTACGTGGCATATCCACGTGTCAATTTTCACATATATGTCATGTTCACGTGTCAATTTTTGACTATGTGTCACGTTGATTTGTTAATTTAAATTGAAAATTGAGACAAGACAAGACGCACAACTGCCAAAGGCTCCACACTGACAATCCTGCGAAAAAAGAATTAAAATGCTGGCAGTAGGGTTCGAACCTGACCCTCCAAGTCTCCCAGGACGTTCGCACACTTCGTAACCATCGGGACAAAGACGACTTACGGATACATATGTAGCTCAGCACTATTTAAACAATACAACAACGCCCCATCCGCAGAAACGACGGGAAAAAGAATTAAAATGTCGAACACAGGGTTCGAACCCTCGACTACTAACACTTCCACAGATCACGTAACCACCCGGACAAAGACAACTTCGTGACAAATGTGGAGCGAAACACTATCTATTCCTACCATAGCGTCCTGGGCCACTTCCAGCATTGCGAGCTCGGTCAGCCTAGGTTTGTTTGCTGGGCCAAAGCCCACTGCCAGCCATGCGATTGGGCCGATCAGCCTGGGTTGGATACGATAGGCTAGTCCCAGGCTGGTTCTCTTTTTTTTCCCTCTATCTGTTTTCTTTTAAATTTTGATTTTGAACTCCTATTTATCTAAATAAATTTTAGTTTTAATATCCCCTGTCATTATAGGATATTAAGGGATTTTGTAGTCACAATAAAATAAAAACTACAGATAATTTTATGCATTGCATTATACAGGGGTTGGATAATTTAAAATAAAATTTGTATGTTAATTTGAAAATACGATCAAAACGGGGGACATGACCGTTCGTACCTAGGGGTTGAATCTTGATGAACTCTTGGTATGTCTATGTTAAAATAGGTACTTGGGTACCTAAAAATGATTTTTTTCAAAAAATAAAGAGAAAACAAAGAGGAACCTGTAGTTCAAATTTGGCCAGGTTTCAGCGGAATCGGCAGAAATTTGTCTTTTTTAAAAGAGGTGTATTTTGAGCTATTGATAGGTATTAAATTTTTTATTTGTATCTCAAATATGACATAATATATTTAGAATTTACTTTGTACATTTTTGCAACATATTTTGTGATGTGCTTCACAAAAAAGCCCAGTTTTGACACTCCGGAAATGGAAAATGGTATTTTTATTCAACGAAAAATAGAACTTTCTTCGTGAAAATTGTTAGTTGTACCAATATGCATCTTTGTGTGGAATATGGTCACATTTGAACAAACTATTCCATGGATGTGGCCATAACACCCGTCATTTGGACCGAAAGCCATGAATCTTCGTAGGAGATAGCTCATTTTTGTGAACACTTTTTCAACCAAGTTGTCGTATTCCAAGTTTATTATTTTTGGTGGATACTAGGAGAGTTAAGCGTGCTAGTGCTAGAGTAGTGGGAGGATGGGTGACCGAGCGGGAAGTTTGACCATGAGTAAGTAATTTGACTAGAGATAATTGTAGTTAGACGCTAAGCAAATATTACAAATTCTGGAAAAAAAGGGAGTGAAAAAAAGGGAGAGAAAAATTGGTGTGAAAAATAATTAGAAACCCAAATGAATTAAGGAAATAACGAAATAAAGTCTAGTCCCGGTTCAGGTGGCCAACCGGGACTAAAGGTCCTCCGCCCCCGGCTCCGCCACCCGCCCACGTGGCCGGGCCTTTAGTCCCGGTTCGTAATCGGCGCGACTATAGGGGGGTCTTTAGTCGCGCATAGCTAGTCCCGGTTGCTCGGTCGGGACTACTGGCCCTGGCGAACCGGGACTATAGGCCTATTTTCTACCAGTG